>WOXC01005829.1:0-96787 GCA_011680675.1 Gymnobelideus leadbeateri | reverse complement strand
AATCAGAAATAGCCCAGGACCTGGCAGGTTCTACACTGAGGGATCAAAGGGCATGGAATATGATATTCCAGAGGGCAAAAGAACTGGGAATGAACCCAAGGGTCACCTACCCAGCAAAACTGAGTATTTTGTTTCAGGGGAAAATATGGTCATTCAGTGGAATAGAGACTTTCAAGCATTCTTGAGGAAAAAACCAGAATTGAATAGAAAATTTGACATCCAGACACAAGAAGGAAGAGATGCCTGAGAAGGTAATCAGGGAAAAGAAATCAAAAGGAACTTATCAAAGTTGAACTATTTACATTCCTATATGGAAAACAATAACTGTGACTGATGAAATCTTTCTCACTATGAAAATAATGGAAGAAGGGTGTGTGGTCATATGAATACATATGTGAATGTGTGTGTATATGCTTACAGCCAACATAATGGATAGAGCAGAGTTATGTTGGGAAGGAGAAGTACTAACGGAAGAAATTATGAGGTGAGAGAGAAGAAAGCAAGAGGAGATGGGGAGAGACAAGGTCAGGGTAAACTATCCCATGTAGGGGAAGTGGTTGCAAGAGGGGAGAATAAGCGAAGGCTAGCAAAACCACATTCACATTGAATTTGGTCCAGGGAGAAAAAGCAAACTAAATGGGATATCTCAACCCGCAGCAGGATAGGGAAGGGGGATGAGAGGAGAGATGATGGATGGAAGGGCATCCTTGGGGTGAGGGGAGGTTGGAAGTACCCACTATAGAAGAGGGACAGGATCATGTAGGGAATGGACCAGGTGGGGGGTGGGATGAGTGGGAGGGAATTATAAGCAGCCTTGTACAATATATCTACCATGATAATGTTTTGCATAGCTAGACATGTACAACATATACTGAATTACTTATATCCCAAGAAGGAATGGGTGACAAGGGAGGAAGGAAATGGATCTGAAATTCGAGGTCGTAACATTAAATGTTTCAAATATATATATAAATACTATTATTAATACTCTTTTGCCTATAATTGGGAGATAAGATGTGCAGGCATTGGGACACAAAGATTCATCTTCCTCTAATGGAAAAGTCAATGGGGGTATGGGAGAAGGTATGGGAGAGAGCAGATTGGAGGAAGCGATATCTTGTGGGACTGCTATTCTGGGAGGTTGGGTAGGGGAATAATGGGGGGAAAATGACTGTAACTCAAAATCTGGCGGAAATGAATGATGTAAAACAGAAGTTAATAAAGTATTGAAAGTATAGTAAAAAAAAAAAAACTAAAAAAATGAACCCATGACACACACAAAAAAAAAAAAAAAAAACAAAAAAAAAAAAAAACAGAAAAAGCAGCACCCAAGGACCTAGAATGTCACATGTGGCCTCAAGGCTGCAGGTTCTCCACCCCTTGGCCAGTTTAAATGTATAATAATATGCCTAGTTTATACCCCTAAAGTTCTTTTTAAAGTTCTTCCTTTCCCATTGGAAAACAAATGTGAATACATAAATATATTCACACTAAAAAACACTCTACCAATAAGGCACATTTTTATTTTTCCAAGCAGTGTGACCTTGAGGATGAGCATGTGGGTGGAGATAGGCTTTCTGAATCTTAAGTGGCTTGTGGTAATAGAGTTATTGTTTTTAAGTACTACTTTTGACTTTTGCGGCAGATTGACCTTTGCATTGAATCCCAAAATAAACATCTTCCATTCTATGGGACTTTGGTCATCGAGCAAAAATTTTTCATCCTTTCCAGTAACAATACTTTTCAACCATGTTCATAGGATGACATGTGACCCATCTCTTGAGGCATTTATTTTACCCACATCAAATGTTCTGTAATGAACACTTACTGACCTCAACCCTTCTATAGTTTGGTAAGGCAATTTTACAGTGTCTGATATTGATCATTATGAATAGAGTTGATCCTCTACAAAGGCTGAATTAGAAACTACCTATGCAGTATAATTTAAAAGATACAAAGAACTTCTATGCCATAAAGATATTGGTGCCTTTTACCTGACATGGATGGTATGATGTGGCAAGAGAATTTAGATTAATTTCTTTTAATTAAGACTTTATGTCTATGTTTTTCCTCTCTATTTTTCCAAATGGAAAAAAAAATCAAAATATTTTTGTGGTCTGGAAAATTATCAACACAATTGAATATTTTCACATATAAATAAGGGCAGAAAAGATTGTACATTAAATGAAATCGATAATATATGCCTATATTATTTGTGTTTATATGTATGTTTAAATACATATATGTAGATTTATATGTACATATATAAATTAACAAAGTAATACCAACAAAAAAAAAAAAAGAAAAATGAGGCCTTTATCATAGAAACTTGCTGTAAAAAAATTTCCCCAGTTTTTTGCTTTCCTTTTAATCTTGACTATGTTAGTTTTGTTTGTGGAAAAAAAGCTTTTTAATCTAATGTACTCAAAATTATCCATAATTATCCCATGATGCTCTAACTCTCGTTTTGTCATAAATTCCTTCCTTATGCATAGATCTAACAAGTAAGATATTCCATGCTCCCTTAATTTGCTTATTCTATCACCATTTATGTCTAAATCATGCATACATTTAAGCCTAATATTGATATAGAGTGTGAGATGTTGGTTTATACCTAACTTTCTGCCACACTGCTTTCCAGTTTTCTCAGAAGTTTTTCTCAAATAGTGAGTTCTTGTCCCAAAAGCTAGGATCTTTACATTTATAAAGTACTACATTAGTATGGTCATTTACTACTGTGTATTGTGTATCCAATCTATTCTAACACTGTTTCTTAGCCAGCCCCAGACTGTTTAATGATTACCACTTTGTGATATAGTTTAAGATCTGGTACTGCTAGGCCACCTTTCTTCATATTTTTTTTCAATGATTTACTTGATATTCTTGACCTTTTGTTCTTCCAGATGAATTTTATTAGTACTTTCAAGCTCTGTAAAATAACAGGAATGTAAATGGTTTAACTTTATTGAATCCCTTATGATTTCTCTTTCATGTTTACCTTTTTTACTTCTCTTGAGTCTTGTATTTCAAAGTCAAATTTTCTATTAATCTCTGGTTCTTTCATCAGGAATGCTTGAAAGACCTCTATTTCATTAAATACCCATTTATCTCCTGAAAGATTATGCTCAGTTTTGCTAGGTACATGATTTTTGGTGGTAATCCTAGCTCCTGTGCCTTCCAGAATATAATACTCCAAGACCTCTGATCCTTTAATGTGGAAGCTGCTAAATCTTGTGTTATCCTGACAATGTTTCATGATATTTGAATTGTTTCTTTCTGGTTACTTGCAATATTTTCTCTTTGACCTGGCTGCTCTGGAATTTGGCTATAATATTCCTGGGAGTTTTCATTTCAGGATCACTTTAAGGAAATGACTGGTAGATTCTCTCCATTTCTATTTTTATTGCATATTTTAAAGAAATCTTTCATTGCTTTAAATATGAATGTAGTCTTTCAGATAATCTAATAATTCTTAAATTATCTCTTCTTGATTTATTTCCCAGGTCAGCTGTTTTTCCAATGAAATAGTTCATATTTTCTTCTGTTTCGTCAATCTTTTAACTTTATTTTATTGTTTCCTAATGTTTGGTAGAGTCATTAGCTATCATTTGCCTAATTCTAATTTTTAAAGACTTATTTTCTTTAGTGAGCTTTTGTACCTCCTTTTCCATTTGGACAAATCTAATTTTTAAGTATTTTTCTTCAATTAATTTTTGCATTTCTTTTTACATTTGGCAAATTCTGGTTTTAAGGAATTCTCTTTAGGGTATTTTTGCATCTTTTTTACCATTTGATTGATCCTGTTTTTTTTAAGGTATTATTTTCTTCATTATCTTTTATGCCTCCTTTACCAAGCTGTTGACTCCCTTTTCATCATTTTCTTTCATAACTCTCATTTTTCCCAATTTTTCCTCTATCTCTGTAATTTGAATTTTAAAATCCTCTTTTAGTTCTTCTTTTTTTTTTATTAAACAAATACTTTATTAACTTCTGTTTTACATCATTCATTTCCGCCAGATTTTGAGTTACAATCATTTTCCCCCCATTATTCCCCTACCCAACCTCCCAGAATAGCAGTCCCACAAGATATCGCTTCCTCCAATCTGCTCTCTCCCATACCTTCTCCCATACCCCCATCGACTTTCCATTAGAGGAAGATGAATCTTTGTGTCCCAATGCCTGCACATCTTATCTCCCAATTATAGGCAAAAGAGTATTAATAATAGTATTTATATATATATTTGAAGCATTTAATGTTACGACCTCGAATTTCAGATCCATTTCCTTCCTCCCTTGTCACCCATTCCTTCTTGGGAGATAAGTAATTCAGTATATGTTGTACATGTCTAGCTATGCAAAACATTATCATAGTAGATATATTGTACAAGGCTGCTTATAATTCCCTCCCACTCATCCCACCCCCACCTGGTCCATTCCCTACATGATCCTGTCCCTCTTCTATAGTGGGTACTTCCAACCTCCCCTCCCCCAAGGATGCCCTCCCATCCATCATCCCTCCTCTCATCCCCCTTCCCCCTATCCTGCTGCAGGTTGAGATATACCATTTAGTATGTATGTCATTCTCTCCCTGAACCAAATTCAATGAGAATGTGGTTTTGCCTTTTTTGCCTCCTAATCTCCCCCTCCCTTGCAACCAATTCCCCTTGCTTCTTCTACATGAGATAGTTTACCCTACCCTGTCTCTCCCCATCTCCTCTTGCCACTTTCCTCTCTCACCTCATAATTTCATCCCTTGGGCATTCTCCCTTCCCAACAAATTCAACCTATGCCCTCTATCCATATATAACTGTAACCATATACACACACATTCACATATGTATTCATATGACCATACCCCCTTCTTCCATTATTTTCATAGTGAGAAAGATATCATCAGTCACAGTTATTGTTTTTCCATATAGGAATGTAAATAGTTCAACTTTGATAAGTTCCTTTTGATTTCTTTTCCCTGATTACCTTCTCAGGCATCTCTTGCTTCTTGTGTCTGGATGTCAGAATTTCTATTCAATTCTGGTTTTTTCCTCAAGAATGCTTGAAAGTCCTCTATTCCACTGAATGACCATATTTTCCCCTGAAACAAAATACTCAGTTTGCTGGGTAGGTGACCCTTGGGTTCATTCCCAGCTCTTTTGCCCTCTGGAATATCGTATTCCATGCCCTTCAATCCCTCAGTGTAGAAGCTGCCAGGTCCTGGGCTATTCTGATTGTGTTTCCACAATATTGAAATTGTTTCTTCCTGGCTGCTTGGAGTATTTTCTCCTCGATCTGGGGATTCTGGAACCTGGCTATAATATTCCTGGGAGTTTTCTTTTTGGGATCTTTTCAGGAGGTGATCTGTGGATTCTTTCAACCTCTATTTTGCCCTCTGGATCTAAAACATCAGGGCAGTTTTCCTTGAGAATTTCTTGAAGGGTGATTTCTAGGTTCTTTCCTTGATCATGGCTTTCAGGTAGTCCAATAATTTTAAATTGTCTCTCCTGGATCTATTCTCCAGGTCAGTGGTTTTCCCATGAGATATTTCACATTGCCTTCTAATCTTTCGTTTGTTTGGATCTGCTTAACAGCATCTTGATTTCTCATAAAGTCACTAGCTTCCATTTGCTCCAGTCTAACTCTGAAGGAATGAATCTCCTCAGTGAACTTTTGAGATTCTTTTTCCATCTGGCAAATTCGACTTTTTAAGGCATTCTTCTCCTCATTGCCCTTTTGGGCCTCCCTTGCCAATTGAGCTAGTCTATTTTTTAAGGTGTTGTTTTCCTCAGTCAGGCTGTTGACCCTCATTTCATACTTTTCCTGCATCCTTCTCATTTCTCTTTCCAATTTTTCCTCCACTTCTCTTATTTTGATTTTTAAAGTCCTTCTTAAGGTCCTCTATGGCCTGCAACCCGCTCGTGTTTTCCCCTGGGGCTTTTGGAGCAGGACTTCTGACCTCACAGTCCTTTTCCCGCTCTATGCCCACAAAATAGGAGTCTAGGGTTGCATTTTTCTGTTTCCTTTGCCTTGGCATGTTGCCACTTAATTGCTTGACTTTTGGGCTTGTTGCCACACTATGGCTTTAAGGCCAGCTAGAGGAATTTTTGTCCCGAACGTGTGGGGGGCAACTTCCGTTTCTGGCAAGTTGTAAACCCACCCACAACTTCCACCCTAGATCACAATCCAGATCCGGGGAGGTTAAAGCAAGAGCGATTACCCCCCCAAGACTGATCGCTGGATCTCCCCACGATTTGTAGGCTGGGAGCCGGAAATGCCTCTGAAAACTACACAGTGGCGTGTCTCCTCAGCAGCTTCTAGCCCCCAGGGGAGGGGGCTGACGCATTCCCCAAATACTGGTCCCAAAGTCCATAGGACACTAACCTCTTACTTTGTCCTAGGCAAGTCTATGTTGATAATTCTGGCGTCTCCACAGTTCCTGGTGTTCTGGGGTTCCTCCAGCCGGCTGCTGGCCCTGCCGCCCTGGGGCTAAAACCTCGGCTCAAGTGGACCTGGGCTCGGCTCTGCTCCTGCGCTCTGCGCGCTGCCGGCTCCCAGACAGCTGCGCTGGTCCTTCCTGCAGGGCTGCTGGGCTGTCCTCAGCGGGGGGTTAGCTTCTCTGTGTCGTTCTGTGGGTGCTGGGGCTCCAGAAGATTTTCAGAGTCCTTTTTTACATAGTTTGTGGAGAATCTGGGGGCAGAGAGGCTTGGACGAGCTGTTTCTACTCCGCCATCTTGGCTCCGCCCCCCTAGTTCTTCTTTTTTTAAACCTGCAACCAACTCACATTTTTATTTGAAGTTTTGTAAGTACCTGCACCCAGTGGCACCCAGTAGTCTCATGTCATCTCCTTCTGACAAGTTGTTTAACACCCTTATGGTCTATGGATTGAGAGCTCCCAAAGTTGTTGCAGCCACTGATAAACTATATCCAAGGCCAGCTGCTAGAGCCCTGGCTTGGTCTGCACTGTGCAGTCTGTACTGGGCTCAAGGTCCAACCACCACCCCAGTGGAGTAGACCTTTACTGCCAAGCTCCTAGGCTGGAACATTTTTTCACCCTGGCCTTTTGTTGGTTCTGTCACTCTGAAATTCAATTTGAGGCATTAATTTATTTGGAAGAGAATTTGACAGAGCTCAGATGAATCCTGCCTTTATTTCACTATCCTGGTTCCACCTCTGGTTGCATTATATTTCAAGATCTGTCATTTTACTGGTATGGCTACCATCTTCACCAATTTTATTGCAAATCCTCTACAAAGAACACAGAAATGGGGTGGCTAGGCTCAGTGAATAGAGCGCTGGCCCTGGAGTCAGAAGGACCTGAGTTCAATCCAGCCTTAGACACTTATCACCCAAACAAAAACCTAGCCGTGTGACCTTGGGCAATTACCTTCAAAAACCAAAAAAACAAAAAACAAAGAACAAAAAAAAACAACACAGAATTAGCGGCATCTAGGTGACGCAGTGAATATAGAGTGAATATATACATATATTACTTTCTCATGCAATTGACTTGAGTCATAGTATCATATTGTGTATGTCTAAATGAGCTGTGCATAGCAACTGTGTATGGGACTAGATGCTCTAAGGTAGGCTATTCACTCAAACACCTGTGAAGAAATTGGAGCTATCCCCTCAACTAGAGTTTAAAGTGCAAGATTTTTTACTGCAAGAAGGTGAAGACAAGCAATAATTGAACATGCCCATGCCTTCCCACTCAAACACTAGAGATTAACTAATCTTAGTTTCATAGCTTTAGAGAAGAAAGGAATCTGCCAAGGTACTGGGTCCAACTTAGCCTCACTTTACAGATGAAGAAAATGAGGTCCAAAGTAACTAAGTGACTTGCTTGTGGTTCCACAGGTAAGTGCCTGATTTGGAATTCCAGCACAGGTCCTTCCATTCCAAATCCAGCTCTCTTTTCCCTACAGTGTTTCTGCTGAATATAGGTATACCCTGAGTCCAGTTCAACTCAGTTTCTTTAGCTTCCATATCAAGTTGGTTTCAAAATGAAAGACATCTTTCTTCCCCTGACTTCTTCTTTCCTTTTCTGTCTCTCACACATACACAGACCCCAATTTATTCCTTTTCCTCCCCCTCCCCAGACTGAAGGACTATTTAGTTATAATTCTACTCACCTTTTAGCACATTCCTGATAATGCTTGTTTCTTTTTCGAATATTTCATATAAAACTCTCAAGTTTGAAATTACAGAGCTCTAAAGTAAACAAGAAATACTTTTCCTACTTTTAAGAAACCTTGTCCTAATTAAGCTGTTTATTTTTATGTCCAGATGCTAAGTTGGAAAGATTTTTTTTTAAGAATAAGATGTGCCAAAAAGTACTCGTTCTGATTTTTTGGAAAATTTTCAATGTCAAATTCTCTGTAATGTTGGCTAATGTATTTGTAGAAGGGAATGGAAGTGATCTCAGAGGGCACGTGGTCAGTGGCAAAAGAAGAGTTGTCCAAGGGTCAAGATCCCTGACCCTCCTGCTGTCAGAGTACCTGGAAATGAGGTAAATCTCAACCTCTCTGGGTCTCCATGTCTTTGTCTCAAAACACAGGAACAGGAACACCCTGACTCAGAGGATTGCTGGGAGAGTTGAGTTAACTTTGGAAATGCCCATCAAGATCCTTCGATAAAGGTGTCCTACACTGAATTTCACTTTCCACATCCCTTGAAATATGGTCAACCTCAGCAATAAATTCTTCTGTGTGAGTCAGTTATGGAGCAAGCTTTATAGACAAAGTAAGAAATTATATCATAGCAGTTATCTAAAGAGTGGGGGATGGTGAGAAACAAGAAAAACAATAATCATAGAGTTGCTCATTTTTATCTAATTCTGAGACATTCTTCAATGTCATTCCATAAGCATTTGTTAAATACTTATACTATGCTAGGCACTGTGTTTCAGCTTTGGGATCAAAGAAAGGCAAGCAAAGAAAGGCAAAAACAGTCCCTGCTCTCTAGAGACTTTCATTTTAATGGGAGAGACTACATGCAAAAGAAATGTACAAGCAAGATATTCAGAGTGCAAATATAAAGTCATCTCAGGGGAGAAGTTACTAGCAATAGGTGGAAGGAGGACCTGGAAAGGTAGAAGGTGGGCTTTGAGTTGAGTGTTACAAGAAACCAGGGAAGCCAGGAGACAGAGGTAAGGAGGAAGAGCATTCCAGGCAAGGGGAACAACCAATAAAAAGGTAAAGAGATGGAAAATGAAGTATTTTTTTTTGGAAGGAACAGCATGAAGGCCAGTGTTAAAGGCATCTTAGAGTGTGTAGAGGGGAGTAAATTTGGTTGGTTGATTCTTGTCCTTCATTCTCAAAGAGGACCAAAATGACATCACTATGTTAGAATCAAGGTACACTTTGTTCCAACGGTGGTTGCTCAGACCAATACAAGCTTGGAAGGCTCTCCCGTGGGTAGGGCATGAATAGCCCATATGAACATTTGGAGTGGAATGGAGTAAAGTATAAAAAATACTAGAAAAGAAGGAAGCATCCAGATTATGAAGAGCATTAATTGCCAAACAGGACTTTGTATTTGATGCCAAAACTAACAGAAAACCACTGGAGTTTTTGAGTAGGATAACATAGAGGAATATTACTTTGGCATCTAAGATGAGGAGAACCTGTAGAGGGAAGAGACTTGAGACAGGGAGACCTATTAGAAAGCTATGGCAACAGTCAGGCATCAAGTTTCTACATTAAGCAAGAAATCTTACCAGAAGTAGGTAAAGGTGAGAAAACAACAATCACCACCAGCAAAGATGGAATTGTCCAATTTTATCAACACCCAATTGGGTGTTCCAAGGAATAAGCCATGATTCTGATTTAGTTAATTTTAATTAATTAACTTAATTTTCATTTAAGTTGAATCTAGTCTTCATATAATTCTACATGAGAGACAAGACTGGACATAGAATCAGACAACCTCCACAAAGATGGCCAGGAAAATTCTTATTAGTCTATACTAATTGGGAAAAGTTTCCAGGGACTAGAGGGTTCTTTCCCCCTACAAGAAGTGCCAGTGATCTCAGGAGGCCCTAGGCAAATACCTAATAGCCTTCTGGAGCTAGCCTGAGATTGAGCAGATCCTTAGCCTCATGGATTGATTAAAGAAAACCAGTTGCATGGTGGCCTCAGGACTACAAGCAAATGGACAGATAGCAAACAAATTCCTGCAAGTGACTTGAAATGGCAGATGAAACCAAAGCTGACTATCATTTCCTACTTTTTCTGCAGGACATATTTTTTAAGCAATTGGGGTTAAGTAACTTGCTCAAGGTTACATGGCTAGTCATTATTAATGTGTAGGTGCTCATTTTCTGAGGCCGGTTTCAATTCCGGGTCATCCCAACTCCGAGGCCGGCGCTCTTACTCACTGTGCCACTAACCACCCCAGAAGAACATATTTTTAAAAAATAAAATAATAATAGCAATTGACATGCACACACGTTGGTTTAAGGTTTGCAAAGCATTTTTATCATGTATACAAGCCCAGCAATGACAGAAACCACTCCTCTCTCACAGTCATGAATGAATGGATGTTGTGATTCTCTTAATCAAAACATGGGATGAAACACAATTAAAGCAGACACACTAACCTCTAATGGGAATAATATTATCATTATGTACATTGTGTTGCTTAATCTTCACAATAACCCTTTGCTGTACATGTTCCTGTTATTATTATTATTATTATTACACCCATTTAACAGATAAGGAAAGTGAAGCTGAGTGTCTTCAAGCTATTTGGCCAGGGTCCTATGGATATGATGTGGATATGAACCCAGGTCTTTCTGACTCCAAGTCCATCACTATGTCTACTACAACCTGTCTCCAGATTAATAAAGAATATACAAAATGAGCACACAATGAGGGTCTTTAAAGTAGCAATTTTTTATCATCTTTGACTAAGATGCATTAGCACCACCTCTTTGGCAGCAACTTATTGCCTAAGTAAGACACTGACCAGTGTTGTGACCTTCCACAAAACTGATAGTTGCATGCTCTAAAATTTTGGCATTTACCCTGAAAAAATTACAATTGTCTCCACCCCTTCTCCCCTTTGGCAAAAATGTCTTCAACTTGTTCATTGGCAATTGTGCCTCTCACTGGATTGGGCCTTTCTGATTCATCCTGAGAGTTGTCAACAAACTTTCTCTGTTACCATTCACTTCCCAGGCTGCTGTACCATGTGGCATTGTGCAAGCATTCATAGACAACCAGCCTTACCACTATCTCTACTCAAAAAAAAAAGGCAAATTGAATTTTTTCTCTGTTTTGGAAAAAGAAAAAGTTTTCTAAAATGACAGAGTGACCAGATCAAAGGAATCCGATCATGTATACAAGCCTAAAAAAGCCAAAAACCACTCCTCCTTCACTGAGTCATGAATGAATGAATGACTGTTGTGTTTCTCTTCTTTAATGAATGGAACACAAAACAACAAAGATTCATACATCTACCTCCATTGGTTTGAGTTAAGACCTGAACATACTCACCCCAAAAAGCATAGGTGCATAAACATAAGGCTTACAAAGCTGTTGAATGGTACTTTTAGTTGGATTGACAACAACAACAACAAAAAAAAAACCTAATATATTCAGATACATGGAAAATCTAGGCATGAAGCCAACAATGGCAACTAGGTCAAATAGAAGAAGGAGGTTCCAATATGGGCAGAGAAATGAAATGAGCCACATGACTACATAGCATATAAAACTGCACTTTTTGTTTGTCTGGGAACCCAGATCATCTGTGGAGCCTGTATGAAGTAGAAGACTAGGAGATTGAAAAGACCAGCAGAAGAGGTGAGCCTACACCAGACTTAGACACCAAGCATGAGAAGAAGTCTGAGGCTTCTCCTAACACTCCTGTCCTGAGCACCGATGATAACATCGGAACATTTAAATAGGACAACTTCTTTGCAGAAAACGTGATGCCTTCAGCTAAACAGTCCAGAACAGGTAAGGCACATACCAAAAAACACCGGTGAAACCTTTTTCTATTCTATGCAACATGCTAACAATTTCTCTTTCCCTTGCAGATTATACACCTCCTGGCTACAGCTGTCTGGGATCAGGCAATGCATTCCATGGTCAAGAACCAACCAATCCATCAGATAAAGCAGCAAAAGCATAGGACAAAAAAATATTCAGAACTACAAAGTCAAGGAATTAACCCAAACCTATAATTTAACCAAGCAGATGAGGATTTCATACAAGAAACTGATTCAGCAAAGGACTGGGGTGGCTGGTTAGGAAATACATTTTTAAGACAAAAAAAACTTGTAGCTCCAAAAGTGACTCCACCAGCAAAAAAAGCAAAGACAGAGTTAGGAATCATCATTCAGCAAACCAAAAAAAGAAGTACCAAGGACATGTTTGTTAATCAAACAAGAAAGAGATACAGCAGACAACCTAACCAACTGAACCAACAACAAGAATCATCTGAGATGGTTGAACAAGGGACAGAGCAAATACCAACTTAAGGTAGTGGCCTGAACACAGTTGGTGGGTGGTACAGGAGGAGGAGTTGGTTGATAAACCAGAGACTTCACCAAAGTAACCACATGAGACTACCATGATGGGTATGTAACAATGACATGCCATGCATCTAGACACATATATCTATCAATGCCACAAAATGAAAGATACACAATGCAAAAAGTAGAGACCCAGTTCACAAGAGACTGCCCAACAAGGACAGGAAAAAAATGACAGCTCACACATTCAGATACTAACTCTATGGAGCTTAATTGACCCAGTACCTGGGGAGTCAGACTTCCAGCACATGAACCTTGACTTGTTAGAACAAGAACTCATCAACATTGCTACCAAAACTGAGCAAGGGCCAGAAGGAGCAGAGGTCAAAGTCTACAACTATGATCTCACAGCAACTCTGTGAGTAGCTGAAGACATGAACATGCCACGTGATGGAAGAACCTTAACAATTCTAGGCTACCTACCATGGGAAAAAAAGCAAACTTTACCCATGGGGATACTACACAAACCATAACAATAACTTCAAAGAGGGTTAAGAAGGTTCAGATGGTTCACCTGCAGACAATATAACAAGATCAATCTTTAACAACAACAAAAACACCTTTTCCTAATAATAGAAAACACAATTCCAATTGAAATGCTAAGAACAGGATACCACTTCCCAGTGAGAAAATATATATTCAAATACAAACCAACCAGGATAGCAATGTCATAACAAGACCAAAGAAAATTAGAGAGGGTACCACATATAAACCCAAGATTTGACAACAATCAAAAAGCAAAACTAATACAATACTTAAGGAAAGTGGAAAAATCTGGTGTTCAAGATATTCAGAAGCAACAAGCCAAAGGCCATTGGTTGGTATTTCCCAAAATACACATTTAAGACAGGAAGAGGAAGTCCAAGCATACAATCAGAACCAGTAGGACCAATGCTGAGTCCAGATTTAGAGAACAGCAATTCACAGAGAATAATATATGACTTACTAGCATGGAGCAAGATCCCTTGATGAAGACAATAGGAGACAGCTAACAAACCATGAATAGATGATTGATCAAGAATATGGCTTAATAGAGAGCTGGTGACAGGGAATACTGGAAGACAAAAGACCATCACAAGATCAAATGAGAAGAGTTATAGGTGATTTAAACACCTACATGTCATGGACAGCACTTGATGATCAGGGGCATAATAGCCTTGAGGACCATCTGGCATAAAGAACCACACACAATGCACTGACCACATCTGAGAACACTTGTTCCATTCATTTGTGAAAACAATGCTCCAAGACAACTGTTTGTGAAACTTACACCAAATTGGACAGATGATTATAATGAACATGAAACTGTACAGAACAGAATAATAACATATGCCACATTTTTTCTGGAAAGGAAAACTAACATTCAAAGGAAAACTGAGAACTCCACAAGCTTTCAACATGTACCCAGTTTCAATTCCAGATCCATTGTAATTCAACAATCAATATCCAGACTCAATTGGAGTCTTAAATAGACTTACCACACATGGAACCATGCCAACCATACTATACAAAAATCTGATCCCTCTCATTTAACAAATTACTTAGTTTACCCCTAATATAGATAAGCACTAACACACACACACACACACACACACACACACACACACACACACACACTAAAGCATTCAAAAAAGCATTTCTGTGTCCAGACTCTTTTTTCCATGGGAAACCAACTAACTACCTGCAACCTGCTTTAGGAGGGGTGGATGGATGGAAATGACACATCACAGCACATATAAATAACCAGCAAGAGGGGAAGTTTCTTCACTAACCAACCAACTAGCAATCAGCTAAGTAAACTAGGAATAGCTAAAAAAAATAAAATAAAAAATAAACTTTGTCTCTACAGTTATTCTCCATTCAGAGAACCCAGAGCACCAACGCAAGAAGGACCCCTAAAAGATCACTTAGTCCAACCCTGTAATTTTGTAGATCAGGCAACTGAGTCACAGAAGGGAAATGCCTTGCCCAAGATTACAAAGTCAATGATAGAGCCACCAACTCCAATTCAATTTAACTTGGACTGACCCCTTGTCAACTGAATTAAATTCAATCAGGTCCAAATGATTTTGGCAAGTCGTTTCCCTCAGGAAGCTCAAAGTAATATTAAAGCAGTTCAATGCAGTGGAAAGAACGCTGACTTAGAAATAAAAGACGTGTTCAAATTCTACTCTCTGATACTGCCTTAGTTGCATTGAGCCAACATTACTTTACTTGTCCTTAGTTTCCTCCCCTATAATATTAGGTGAATGAAGTAGATGACCTCTGAAATCTCTCTCAGTTCTAGATCTATGACCTTATGACACCTGCTGTATTGTGTTCAGTTCAATGAGTCATATATAGGAAGACCATTGATAAGCTAGGTCCATAAAAGGATAAACAGCATAGTGAAAGTACAAGACAGCATGCCATGCTTCACTAATTTATTTAACAAGAAAAACTTAAAGGGCATCTATGTGGCCCAGTGGATAGAGCACTGGCCCTAGAGTCAGGAAGACCCAAGTTCAAATCCAGCCTCATATACTTGACACTTACAAGCTGTGTGACCCTGGGCAAGTCATTTAACCCCAACCACCTCACAGAAAGAAGAGAGAAAGAAAGAAAGAAAGAAAGAAAGAAAGAAAGAAAGAAAGAAAGAAAGAAAGAAAGAAAGAAAGAAAGAAAGAAAGAAAGAAAGAAAGAAAAGAAGAAAGAAGGAAGGAAGGAAGGAAGGAAGGAAGGAAGGAAGGAAGGAAGGAAGGAAGGAAGGAAGGAAGGAAGGAAGGAAAGGAGGGAGGGAGGGAAGAAAAAAGGAAGGAAGGAAAGAAAAAAAACTTAATAGGAAAATCTGATAAGTTAAAAAGCAGCAGCAATAAATCCTGTTATAGCAGGAGACTGAGATTTAAACAGGGAGAAAAAGAAGCACTGCCACAATTCTACATTGCCCAGATTTCTCTTAAATCTATGCCTTTAGGAAAGCCCAGGACAGCACTTAAGGCTCCCCCAGTCATCTTCTCCAAGTCTTGTGAATTTTTTGGGAGGAAAGAGGTGAGGCAATTAGGATTAAATTATTTGCCCAAGGTCACAGAGCTAATAAGTGTCAAGTGTCTGAGGCCAGATTTGAACTCGGGTTCTCCTGACTCCAGGGTTGGTGCTCTATTCACTATGGCACCTAGATTCCCCAAGTCCTGTGAATTTTATCTTTGCTGAATCTCTTGTATACACCCCCATCTCTTTCCTGACACTACCTCCACCCTGATGCAGATCCCCATCACCTCATTCCTGGACTATCACAATAGCCTGCTGGTGAGTCTGTCTACCTTAAGTGTCTCCACTTCAGTCCCTTCTCTATTCAGCTGTCAAATTTATCATCTTAAAGCACAAATCTAACCATGTCACCTCCTTATTCAATAAACTCCATTGGCTCCCTATCATTTCTAGGACCAAATATGAAATCCTCTGTTTGGTATTCAAAGTCCATTACCAGGGGCGGACAGGTGGCACAGTGAGTAGAGCGTCGGCCCCAGAGTCAGAAGGACATGAGTTCGGATCTGGCCTCAGACACTTAACGCACACACGAACAAAAACCTAGCCGTGTGACCTTGGGCAAGTTACTTAACCCCAATTGCCCTCCAAAAAAAAAAAAAAAAAGCAAAGTCCATTACCACTTGGTCCCTTGATGCTTTTCCAGTCTTCTTACATTTTACTTACCTCACCCCTATCCCCAACTCATAATTTGTCATATGGTGACACCTCCTTGCTTTTCCTCACACAAGACACTTCATCACCAGATGCCAAGCATTTTGACTGACTGTAACCCATTCTTGGAATGTTCTTCCTCCTCATCCCCACCTCCTGGCTTCCCTAATTTCAATACCCAACTAAAATCTCACCTTCTATAAGAAGTCTTTCCTGATCCATAATGCCTTCCCTCGCTGTTCACTGGTTATTTCCAGTTTATTTTATATATAGATAGAAATATGTATGTTTATCTTGCTTAAGTATACTTTCATGTTGTCTCTACCATTACACTGTGAGCTGCTTAAGAGCAGGGATTGCTCTGACCTTTCTTTGTATCCCTACCACTTAGCACAGTGCCTGACACATAGTAGGCATTTCACAAAAGCTTACTGACTAATAAATGACTGATAAGGACTCCTCCCAAAAGGGTAGTCATCACCTACTGAGGACCCAGGAACCCTAGAGATCTTAGACTTACAAGTCATCTTCAAGTCTAGACATAATCTTGAGACTCCCACTCCCCTAGGATCAGACAAAGTAACACACAGAAAGTGGAAAAAGCATACAAGAGTCCAGTCAATCAATGATGTATTTATAAAGCATCTATTATGTGCAGATCACTGTGCTAAGTGCTGGAGATAGGAGTACAAAGAATAAAATAGCCCCAACTTGCAATAAGCTTACATTTTAATTGGAAAGACAACAAGTACATATATAAATACAACCAGCATAAAGTTAATAAATACACATAAATACACTAAATAGTTAAATACACAGATATTTGGGAGGGAGGACACTAGAAATTGTGGGGTGGGGAGAAGAGAAATTGGAAATTCTTCTGCAGAAGATGGTACCTAAGGGGAGAGGATTCTGGGAAGATGGCAGATAAGAAAATTCCAAGCTCTTCAGATTTCCCCCACAAACAAGATGAAATAGCACCTCAGGGAGAATGAAGAGTGGTTAAAAAAAAAAAGAATCGGGGAAGAACAGTAGTTGTCCAGGGACAACCAGAGAAGCATGGAAGAAAGATCCCAGGACTGATGTTTAGTCCCTGTGAAATCTAAACACCTCCAGGCTAGTTCTGCCGAGTTGGGAGATAGCCTTGGCTCCAGTCACAGGAATTTTCACTTCCCAGATAATGTGGGATGCCAAGACATGGCCCTGGGTGAGACGGAACCAGAAAGTACACCTTCCCCCACCCCTGTGAGTACAGAAGCAGTGAGGCAGGATGCCATTGGCTATGGACACTTATAGGAGAACAGAGTTCTTAGTCTCAATTGCAGACCAGAGGGAAGAACTGAAGGAGAACCTGAGGCCAGAAGGTCTGGAAGTGATTACAGGTTGCTATAATTTTTTTTCTTTTTTAATGAGCAGACAAAGGAGAAAGAACCCAACTATAGAAAGTTACTATGGGAATAGAGAAGACAAGTGTTCATCTTCAGAGAAGGATACTGCAAAAACAAACAAACTTCTCCTACCACCAAGAGTAATGTTAAATAGTCACTTTCCCAAAAAGAACTTTAAAAAAAAAGACTTCAAAAACCAAATGAGAGAAATTGAGGAAAAACTTAAGAAAAATTAGAGCAATCCAAGAAAAATAAGATTATGAAAATAAAGATAACCAACTAGAAAAGGAAATTCAGAATTTTAAGGAGGTAAACAATTCCATAAAAATTAGAATTGGACAAGGAGAAGCCAGCAAAGTTGTGAGAGCAAAAAAAAAATACAAGGAATGAAAAAATAGAAGAGAATATGAAGGATTTCATAAGAAAAACAACTGATCTGGAGAACAGATGAAGAAGAGAAAACATAAGAACATATTATTCTGGACTGCCTGAAAGCTATGATTTAAAAAAAAAGAATCTTAATACAATAATACAAGAGATAATTAAATAAAATTGTCCTGAAGTGGTAGAACAAGAGGAGAAAATAGAAATAGAAAAAAATACACTGATAACCACCTGAAAGAAATCCTACAAAAATATCATGACTAAATTCCAAAACCCCCAGCTCAAGGAGAAAATATTATAAGAAACAAGAAAAAAAATTCAAATATGGTGGAGCCTCAGTTAGAATCACAAAAGACCCAGTAGCACCTACACTATAAGACAGCAGGTCTTAGAACACTGTACATTGAAGGGCAAAAGAACTGGGGTTGCAATTGAAAATATCATACCCAACAAAGTTAAGCATAATCCTGCATGAAAAAAATGGATATTCAATGAATTGCCGGACTTTCAGGATTTCATTGCAAAAGACCTGAACTTAACAGAAAATTTGGCATACAAGATCCAAGGGAAATATAAGATAAATATCAAAGACTCAATACAAGAGACTCAATAAGGCCATACTATTTACTTTTTATACAAGGAAATACAAACTGTATGTTTAAGATTGTAATTAATAATTGGGTAGTTAGATAGAAAAATTAGAATAGAGATGAGTATGATGTAATTCTAAAAAGTAATACCATCCAGGAAAACATAAAAAGAGTAATTATCTTATACAAATGAGGTGCAAAATGAGGAGCTGACACAGAGGAATTAGATGGGGGAGGAGAGCTCAGGAAAGGGTTAAAGAGCGAACAATAAGTATATTTTAAAGGAAATAAAAGCTTTCCAAATTTGTAAAGAAATAAAATGGTGAGGGAATAGGATAAAAGGAGTACAGAAAGATGTCTAGGTTAATGGGAATGGGATAAAGAGGGAACGAACACACACACAACGTATGTATATGTATGTATATATACTGTGTGTACATATACATATATATGCATAAGGAAGGCTATAAAAGTGTTCTGAATTCAGAGAGAAACAAGAGGGCAAAGGGAAATGGTTAGGGGAAGGGATAAGGGAGGGATCCTTGGAAGGGGGGTAGGTTAAGTAATAGGAGAGCAAGGAAGAAGGTAGAAAGTAAAGTAGAGGAGTCAGGAGGGATAGGAAATAACAGATACATACAAATGTAAAATTAAGATCAAGAGTAGAATTTATTAGGGAAAAAGCTGGTGTAGTAATCATGATTTCAGACAAAGTTAAAGTTAAAATAGTTTTAATCATAAGAGAAAAATAGGGAAACTACACTATATGTCAGCCACTTTAATCAATATTTTAGACTATTTAAAATAACTATACAGTATAAGGATATAAAATATTGCTGTAGTGTAGGAAATGATGAGTTAGTGGACTTGGAAAAATATGGAAAGACTCAGACTTACAAAGGAAGATGTTATCCACCTTCAGAGAAACAAAGTACAAACAAATATAGTACAGTCCTACATATAAGCTTATGAATGTATATGTATATACATGTGTGTAACTATAGATATTTGTGTATATGTATGTACTGTATGTGTATGTAATTGTAGCCTTCTTGGGGGAAGGGAAGGAGAGGAAGAGGGAAAAAAAGAACAAAGTAAAAAATACACAGCAGAGAACAAAATAAAACCTACAAGGAAATAAAGAAAAGATTAATCCAGTTTGCAATATTTATTATATAGATTTTAAAAATGAAAATGTATTGCTTTATATTTTAAATCCCTTATGTTCTGCTGTGCACATGGCAATGTTTTTTTTCTTTTCTTATTTTGTATTCATTTAATTTGTTTTAATTACAAATGAAAAAGATGGCACACAAGTTGCATCTTAAAAAGAGAGGGTACTTATGAGAGATAAGCAAAGGATGTATAGCAGATATGGAAGTTGTCTTTATTTTCTCTCCAAGGCCACCTAAAATATCATTTCAGGGACACTTGGTCTCCTCATGTCACAGTGATCATGGTAAGCATTTTCTAAAACGATTACCATGCTGATCATTGGTGCTTCTGCTCCAATTTGTCTTATAAAGGATGAGAAATTCTGCAATGAAATTAATAAAATCCTCTAAGTTTAAGCAACACAAACTTCAATTCTTAATGATTTCAATGCAAAATGAGCACAGAGGAGGATAGAAAAGAAAAAAAAAGTTGGAAAACATGGTTCAGGAATAAGAAATGAGAGGTGTGAAGGGCTTGTAGAACATAAAGTAACCTCAAATCTACATGTTACAAATATTTTCGTTAAGGAGAGAATTGGGGCATACAGTACATAATGAGTATCAAATTAACATTACCAAAAACTAAGTTAATTACATTATAACAGGAAATGACTGGCTACCAATCTGGGAGTCATTTTCAAATAATCTGTCTGTGTGTATTAAGATCATCAGCTCATTAAAGCAAAGATCAAAACAAATAACAAATTAGAAGAAAGAATAAAAATGAGAAGACTATATAATTAAGACAAGTCCAACATTACCTATTTAAACAAGATGTTGATCTCATAACATGAGAAATGGATTTTAAAAATACATAAACAGACTACCACAATTTCCAAAGGAAGTTCAGCCAATATAAATTAGTTGTCAGGAGGAGGAAACCAAAGTAGCCCAGAAACCATCTCAGCCAACAAACATTTGGGCTGCTAGTCACACAAAACTGAGGGTAACATGGTTTAGAATATAAACATTTGGAAGATCTTACGAGGGAGGATGGTAGAAGATGATGAGCAGTATCACCTCATAAAATGGGATGAAGCAGTGGAGGAGGAAAAAAACTTTATAGAAACTTTGACACATTATCCACCTAAGCCAGACCATCACAAGGGCATTTACAGATGGACCTGGAATGAGAATAATGTACAGACAGAAAAATAAAATCTCTTTTAGAATTTATATAAAACTATTTTCCATCAACTATGTTGAAGTCACATTTAGACTTTCACATCACAATCCACAATGATGAGGAAGTTGAAACGGCACTAAAAAAAGAAAAGATGGAAAAGACATCTGCACTACACCTAGTATACATTGAGGAGGTTATAGAATCAGTCCATCAGAATAGGTATAAGTATATGTATGGATAGGCATAAAGATAGAGATGAGAGACAGAAAGAGAGACAGAGAGGGAGAGATAGACAAACAGAGACAGAGAAAGAGATAGACAGAAAGACACAGAGAAAGAAAGAAAGAAAGAAGCAGAGAGAGACACAAAGATAGAAAAAGAAATACAAACCTAGGATGTCGTAGACAGTGAACTAGGTACCAATAGAAAAGAGTAAAAGAGTGGGCTGGATAGCCTTGATGAATTATAGAGTATTTTAATGACTTCCTGAAACAAAGGCACATCTTTTGAATGTGAATATTCTTCCAGTCTAGGGGCAGCATGGGGTACTGGAATAGAGAGTCAGTCTCAGAATCATGAAGACTCAGCTGTGTGACCTTGGGCAAGCCCCTCAACCTCCCAGTGTTCTGGGCAACTATAAGTAGCAGAATAGCTTCCCATAAGCATTGCTAGTAGAAATAAATCACCAAGAGTTCCTAATTCAATAAAATCATAAGCATGGAGTAAATAATGGGTTTTTTTTAGTAATGCTGCCTACCCACCAATCATTGAACTAGTAGCCAAAGAAGTGAATTTGCAAGTTATCCAAAGGTCAAAGGAGAATCAAGTGTGCAGGAGATTGAGCATAATAGATGCTATCAGAGAGGTTTAAGATAGAAAAAGGAGGCTAACTAGTCAGGTAACGGGTGCAAGGAATAGCCAGTAGACAACACCAGTGCTCCATTGGTATCCACATAAAGTCAAAAGATCCATAACAGGTGTACTTAACATTTTTGGCATTAGTTTGATGAAGCCTAAGAGTCCTCTCTGAATGTTTGTTGCCTACATGCTCAATTAAAGTAAAAACTAAATTTCAGTTAGAACTTAATGAAACTAAAGGTGTAAAGCCCCGATGTAAAGGAAGACACCTAGTACATTGGGTGACTCATACATTGATGATTTGTGGGATGGCATGAACAAGAGTCACATTGGAACAGAAGATGTTGATGGTTTACAATCCACCTTGCTAAACAAAGTAGCCCCATGGTAGAGGTCTCAAATCTCTCAAAGTATCAAAGAACGTCCACATGAAAGAAATCCCTTCTCTATGTCTCTATACTTAACCAAAGAGCATTGCAAGAAAGAGGAAAAAGGAGGAGGAGGAAAAGGATGAAGAGGAAAAAGAGGAGGAGGGGGTGAAGAAGAGAAGGAGAAGGAAAAGGAGGAGGAAGAGGAGGAGGAGGAGGAGGAGAAGAAGAAGAAGAAGGAGAAGGAGAAGGAGAAGGAGAAGGAGAAGGAGAAGGAGAAGGAGAAGGAGAAGGAGAAGGAGAAGGAGAAGAAGAAAACCTTGAGTTTTGTTTTTTGTTGTTGTTGTTGTTGTTGGCAGGGGGTGGGGAGAACAGTGCTCATGCCAAGTTAATATTCTGGAAGCATGAAGAAGTCTTTCCTCTTATTTCCCTGCTAGAAATTCTGTCTCCCACCATCAAGACTGGTGAGATATTTACTGCCATCCCAAGACTGAATTTGAAACACGATTGCCCATAGACAGAATGTTTTCAGTAGTAGTTAGGCATAGTTAAAACTATAATATTGGTGCTATCTTGAGGATCATAGAATCTCAGACTGGAAGGGGCCTTAGACTCTGGTCTAATTCAATCATTCTAGAGGTCAGGAAAGTCAGGCCTAGAGAGCTGAAGCAACTCACCCAGGGTCACTCAGGGAATGTCAGAGCTGGCATTGGGACCCAGGTCACTTATTTCTGATTCAACAAACATTTACTAAGCAGATACTATGTACAAGGGGCTCTCTTCTATGAAAACAGAATCCAAATCCAATGCTGCTTCCACTGGTCTAAACCTCAGGGTACTTGTATGCAACATCAATATTACAACCTGTTACTCCAAGGACTGTAATACTCTCTGAGCACATCAGAGCAGATCACGACTTCTTTACGAGCTGGTAGTTGTCCCTGAAGAGTTTCTGTAGCTGAGAAATCTATAGGTCTTCAGACAACCTGGTG
Organism: Gymnobelideus leadbeateri; assembly: GCA_011680675.1. Taxonomy (NCBI): domain Eukaryota; kingdom Metazoa; phylum Chordata; class Mammalia; order Diprotodontia; family Petauridae; genus Gymnobelideus; species Gymnobelideus leadbeateri. Next base: position 73,657 of record WOXC01005829.1, on the reverse strand, counting down.
ATGAGACTCTAAAAACTTTAGCTAGACTAGACCCAAATCATCTTCAGCCCTAAAACACAATTTCCCAGCTCCACAGTCCCTACTAAAGTTTGGATTCTATTAGAATAGCCTTTGGGAAGCTATGTGGTGCAGTGGATAGAGTGCCAATCCTGGAATCAGGAATATTCATCTTTGTGAGTTCAATTCTGGCCTCAGACACTTACTATCTATCAAAGAATGTTACCCTAAGTCACTTAACCCTATTTGCTTCAGTTTCCTCATCTGCCAAATGAGCTGAAGGAAATGGCAAACCCCTACAACATCTTTGCTAAGGAAACCCCAAATGGAATGATATGCACTTTTAATTGGGCATGAAAATTTATCTTAACCTACAAGAAAGTAGAATGGGAAGACGATAAGAAAGGGGATGGGGTGATAGTAGGGAAGGCAGGTTGGGGGAGGGCTGGTAGTCAGAAACAAAACACTTTTTGAGGAAGTGCAGTATGAAAGGAGAGAGAAAATAGAATAAACAGGATGGAAGGAAATACAGTTAACAAAAGTAACTGTGAAAAAAATTTTGAAGCAAGTTTCTATGATAAAGGGCTCATTTCTCAAATATATAGAGAACTGAGTCAAATTTATGAAAATAAGAGCCATTCCCAGTTGATAAATGATCAAAAGATATGAACAGTTTTTAAATGAAATGAGCAAAGCTATCTATAAAATATTTGAATTCACTACCAATTGGAGAAATAAAAATTAAAACATACCTATCTCATACCTATTAGATTGACTAATAGGACAGAAAAAGGAAAAGACAAATAAATGTTGGAGGGCATGTGGAGAAAATGAAACATTAGTGCACTATTGGTGGAGTTGTGAACTAAATCAACCATTCTGTAGAGCAATTTGGAATTATGCCCAAAGACTATAAAATCTTGCATTCCCTTTGACCTAGCAATACCACTATTAGGTCTGTATCCAAAAAGAGGTTAAAAAACAAAAAGGAAAAGGATCTCTATGTACAAAAATATTTTACAAAAACACATTTGCTCTTTTCTGCAGGCAAATATCTGGAAATTGAGGGGATGCCCAACAATTGGGGAATGCCTGAACAAGGTGTGGTATATGATTGTGACTGAATAATATTGTACTACAAAAATGATGAACAGGATGCTGTCAGAAAAACCTGGAAAGACTTATATGAGAGGATGAAAAGTGAAATGCACTGTGTACAAAGAAACAACAATACTGTAGGATGATCTGCTGTGAATGACTTTGCTCTTCTCAAGAATACAATGATCCAAGACAACTCTAAACGACTAACGGTGAAATATGCCATTTATCCCCAGAAAAAGAACTTATGATATCTGAATGCAAAGTGAAGCATACATTTTTTTTACTTTCTTTATTTTTCTTGAGGTTTTTTTTGGTCTGTTGTCTTTCACAATATGACTAATATGGAAATTTTTGCGTGACTACACATGTATAAAACTATGTCATATTGCTTGACTTATTGATAGGGAGTGGGGAGGGAAGAAGTGAGATAATTTGGAACTCAGTTTTAAAATAGAAAGTTAGACATTGTTTTTACATATAATTGGGAAAAATAAAATACTAAACAAATTTTTATTAAATAAAGAAAAATACTGTAAGAAAAAAAGAAAACCCCAAAATGAGGTCACACAATTGGGCATAACTGAAACACTGAACAAGAACAACAACAAAAGAATAGCCTTTGAGAACCCAGAATCACCTCCACAAGGCAATAAAGTTTCAGAGGTCCTCTAGAGGTGATTTGTTAACATATATTAAGAATTAAATTATATTTGGGGGTCTGAGTACAACCATTTGTATCATTATTTGTCATCAATAAACATTTTAAAGCTCTTGCTATATGTCAGGCATTGTGCTAAGTGCTGAGGATACAAAAAAAAAAAAAAGACAAAAAGCAAAAAGAAAGTCCCTACCTTCATTCTAATGAGGAAGACAAGACATAAAAGAGAGATGAAAATGGAGGTAAGATGTGATGACAAAGTCCAGAGAATTAAGGATGGCTTTTCTGGACCATTCTTATAACAGAAACATGTGCTTTGAATTTCAAACTGACTACTAGAACTTAGCCAGTTTGGAAAATAGGGAATGCTTCCCTCAAGGAGCTATCAGTTATTGGAAGGCTGGAGTGGGGAGGAGCCTCCTACACATTACCCAATTAGGGAATATTAGAATAACAATATAATCCAATGCCATGGTGTAACGGAGAGAGATCACTGGATCTCTGTGACTCTTGATAAATCACATTGCTTCTCTGGTTCTCATTTTACTCATCTGTAAGATGCTGAGATCAGAATAGATATCTCTGAGATTTCCTCCTGCTCTAAATCCTATGATACAGGCAAGGGCTATGGAATACCTAGGGGAGTCTTCTTGAGGAGGTTGAATTAAGTGGTCTCTAGGCTCCCCTCACCCCAGATTTTCAGATTCTGTGGAAAGCACCTTCTGAGGAAAGTATGAGACTTGATATTGATCTTGAAGGATAGCTGAGATTTTTCCAAGACAGAAAGGAGAACATTCATTCCAAGAGGCAGGTAGCCTCCACCAAGGCCAGTGATAAAGACTGGTGTGGAATTTGAAGGGAGAATTTGAAGAGACTGGTATGACTGGCAAAAAGAGACTATATTGGGAGATAAAGGGAGAAGAAATTAGTCAAATATGGGAAGACTGGATTCTAAAAACCCTAGCCCTGTCTTGGTCTTAAAAGTGTACCCTGCCCCCTCAAAATTCCTCTTACCTGAATGTTGCTTAAGCCCAGATCAGATCCCTTGAGAGCTATAGAGAATATGGGTTGGCAGGAGAATAGTCCTTGAAATCTTACAATGTCCATACTCACCAAACAACTCAGAGTATCAGGATACAGAGTTCTAAGGTTCTACATCACCTAAATGGCAAAGCTCTAAAAGACCAAGCATTGCCTGAATGAGCTCCTTAAGATACCCTTCTGGTCAGAAAAAAATACTGAATAATAATAATAACTGACATTGACATGTTATTAACTCTACAAAACGCAGTATGTACATTATCTCATTTGAGCTTCATCATAACCCAATAAGGTAAATGTCACTTACATTTAAACCATCTTTTACAGATGAAGAAACAGCAGCTCAGAAAGGCTACATGGCTTACCCATGATCAAAGAGCTGGTATGCATCAGAAGCAGAATTTGAAATAATCTTTCTGTCTTCGAGTCTGGTATTCTCTACACACTGCTTCTAGGAATGAAAACTGTGGCAAAAACAAACCCATTCTTTAAACTTTGCCTTAAACTCCAGAAGCTAGAGTCCAGAGAAGTCAATGCCTTTGGTGTAAGGGCTTAAAGCAAATGGAATGATTCAAACCCTCAGATCTCATTGTGTCTCCCCTTCGTGGCTTATCTCCTCAGCTGCAACTGGGTTCATTAGACTATTGAGGGGTCCATTCAAAACCAAGTTCCCATCTCCCACTGTGGTATCTTGTTGTGCCACTTCATTCTAGATGGCACAATAACTCAGAGTATATATACGTACTGAGATTTAGAGTTGGGAGAAAGCTCAGAGTTCATCTAATTCATTTTGTTGAAGAGGAAACTAAAGGCCAATGAGTTTAAATAACTTCTCCAGGTTCTAAGTGGCATAGCCAGGATTCAAACCCAGGTCCTCTGACTTCAAAACTGACACTCTTCCCACCTCACCACACTGCCTTCAAAGGCATTTCATTAAAACGAAATAACAAAACATACACAAAGGGCAAGCATCTGCCACACACTCTCAAGATTCCAGTTAAAGAGAGAACTCTCCTCAGATAATTCATAATCCTTGGCTTATGTCCCAGCTAGGACACTTCTCTTGGCATCTTTAGCTCCAACTTTCATTAACACACTTTCCCTCACCATGATTCCATTCTATCATAGAAGTTGCAAGTGGATGAGCCTCTGTTTGTCATCTCCTACTGAGCTGCTGCCATCTACTGAGCTGTCCTCAGTACTGGAGCTTCTTCACTAAAGCAGATGTTTGTCTTTTTTTTTGTGGTACTGACCATGCCTTGGGTCTCGTTCATCTCTTTTACTAATCAAGCCTATAACCATACAGGGACAACCCATCAAAGAGTCCCTCACACCAAAGCCTTCCCTCTTAACAACTTTGAGCTCCCTCAGGTACAACTGGTAGGAGTCAATAAATTTAGGTTGGGGTCAATAAATTCACTTCAATTCTCACCTTGCTCCTAGTAGTGAAGACCAGGACTACACAGTTTCCCATGTAACTTCATTTGGCACCACTGAAGGGGCAGAGTGAAGCTGACCTTGTTTCTGTATTCCTGACACTACACCCATTTGCTATTTCTGTCCACCATTACATAGAGATGGACTAAAAGATCCATTGGCATAAGTCAACAAGGACTGTTTAGAATATTTTGCTGCTAGTCTGCTGAATGAGCTCCTTAAGACACCCTTCTGGTCACAAAAAATACTGAATAAAAATGATAACTGACATTGATAGGTCATTGACTCTACAAAGCACAGAACATATATAACCTCATTTGAGCTTCATCATAGCCCAGTAAGGTAAATGTCTCTTACATTTAAACCGTGTTTTACACATCTTCATCTTTAAATATAACCTGTAATCTGTAAAAACAGAGGCTTAGAAAGGCTACATGACTCACCCATGATCAAAGAGCTAGTATGCATCAGAAGCAGAATTTGATTCCCTAGACATTTTCAGTAACATGAAGGAAAAATCATTAGACCAATATCTCATGTAGGTATCAAGTGTCTGCTGCCATCCTGCTCAACATTCCCTTGGCTCTGTTTCTCTCCTCCCCTACTATTTATTCCCAAGGAATAAGTAAGATTCAATAAATGGTAGAGAAGAGGAAAAATCAAAAATTGAAAAGCTCTCTGCCCTCTACAATAAAAATTTTAACTTTGGAAAACATCTAAGAATTTGCCTACTTGCATGTAAATTTATTGTATAATAAGAGAAATCCACCTACAAGAATATCTGTGGACCTTACATCTTCCATTTGAATGTGACCCTTGGGCTTTACAAGAATAACACAAAAGTATTTGAGTACAGTTCAGAACACAAAGACTAGCTACCTCTCCAAAATAGACTTTTAAAAAAAACTACCATACATCAAAAATAAAAATTCACCCAAAATGATAGCAATAGCTTGGAGGTGAATAGATCATAAATCCAATAGAGTAAAATAAAATGTTGAGGAAGAATTAAGAAACAGAAATTTGAAAGCTTGAGGAGTATAAATTTTGAGGCTTTCTCTCCAAGAAGAATGAATAAGTCATATGCTATGATAACCATGTAAAAGGACTTAGGGAAATAAATATCTCCCATGTTATTTTTATTAATGAATAAATAAGGCAAGAAACATCTCTTTTAGGTTAATTAATATGAACATTTGTACTATGGCTTGAATACTGTCTTATACAATGCATTTTTAGTGAAATCAAGCAACTTGGACATTGGGTTTAAGATGTTAAGGAATTGTATTTATTACAGGATACACGCATTTCCCCCAGATAATAGTTTATGTTATCCCTTTATTATCTGTACAAGAAGTATGCAATGCATTCCTCTGGGATTTGTCAGAAAATCTGTTTCTTATGAGAAACTTGGCATTTAGCAGTTACCAGCTATGACATTCATGAAGAAAATGTCATACTATCAAAAAGAATTATTATTGCCCTAATTTTATTACATGTGGCAAGTAAAGTTTGTTCTTAGATGAGTAGAGGTTAGTGAAGATGCCCTCCCCCCGAAAAGGAAAGAAGATAATGAGACATTTAACAACATGGTAACAAGGATCAAATGTGCTTCCTCAAGAAATTCTGCAAGAAAAAAAGTTTCCCTACAGTAAATAAGAATTCAAAGAGAGCAGAAGTTAATAGAAGCTGAATTTGAAGATTTCTTGGATTGTGATGGGGGGAGAAGAGGAAAGCAGGAAGGAGAGAAAAAAGAAAGAAGAGAGGAAGGAAGGAAGGAAGGAAGGAAGGAAGGAAGGAAGGAAGGAAGGAAGGAAGGAAGGAAGGAAGGAAGGAAGGAAGGATGTGGGGGGGGAGGAAGATTCATGGCACTGTATCTTCTAGTTCTTACCCAAGCCAACATGTCATCTTCGTTTCTATCCCAGTCTCACCGCAGGGCAAACAGGTTAGAGATTCAGCACCCTGCAATGGCAAACCCTCTATTAGCCTTGAAGCACCAACAGAGGGATGATGTGGTCAGAAACCTACAACCAATTTTCTCTTCCTTCAAAAGCTGTCATTTGGCTCAGATAAAATCATGTATGTAAAGAACTTTGCCAGGTTTAAAGTGTTTTATTAATGTCAGCTAGCCTGATCATATGGTCCTACATTGTGTAGAGCGTTGTGATATGCCTAGGATACAATGTATGGTTTAGATAAGACACTGATCCATCTGTCATGAGGTGTATGGCTTAGTAAAGGGATGTGTACCAGTGATTGCCCTGACCCTCACTGCCCAGATGGCCAGGTAGATTATTTTTATTTCTTCCCAGAGTTCTATAATACCCTTATGGGGGATTGGGGGTATGTAGCTTCTAATCACTGGTTCCAACTCCCACAGATGGTGTTCTCTGAATTGTAGATGGTTCCCCTGAACTCCTGTTTCATTAGACACCAACAGTTGTATTAGCTTTTACAAAGGAATATTTATTTCAAAAGTATTACAAATATACAGATACAATCCCTAACATGTAAAGCATAATCCATGGAAGGGTATTAGGTTCGCAACTTACTTCAGTTCATATAAAATACAGTCCTATTTCCAAGCCCAAAACCAACCTCAAGCTCAAATCCCAGGCACTCTGGCTCCTCAGGACTTCCCTTCCCTAGTTGGCTGACTGCAACATCCCCTATGGAATCTCAACTCCATGGTCAACATGGCTCAAGCTCAATCTAGTGGTGATCTTCATGGCATCTCAAATCAAGAAGGACAAATTACACAGAACAGAAACCCCAGGCCCATTTCTCTTAGCTAGGATAAGTGAAGTGAAGAGGGTAAAAGTACCTGCCCCCTCCTGGTTCAGTTCTTGGTACCCTCACTTTGAGTGAACTGTGATCTTCACCCTTTAGGTGAAACAAGAAAGAGCACACAGAGAAGAAAGAGATTGTCTCAATTTGACCATTTTTAAAGATACCGTCCAATACACGTAGCAGAGGACACAAGGAAACTCCATGGTAGGTGATATGGGCAAGCCAGACAATAAAAAATTTTCCCCCAAAATAATAATAACAGATCCTAACAAAAAACATTAACAAAGGGGTGGCTAGGTGGCATAGTCAATAGAGCACCTGCCCTGGAGTCAGGAGGACCTGAGTTCAAATCTGGCCTCAGACACTTGACACACTTACTAGCCATGTGACTTTGGGCAAATCGCTTAACTCCAACTGCCCTCCAAAAAAAAAAAAAAAAAAAAGCAAAAAAAAAACTATAACAAAAATGTTAAATATGAAGTGAATACTGAGGTATTCTCCCCTTTCCCACCCTACTCCCATCAAACACACTACTGTTTTGGATTTTTTTTTAGAAACCACCTAACACCATCATCACTGGAGAAAAAGAAATTCTTGTAACACATATGAATACCCAGGGTGGCTAGGTGGTGTAGTAAGAGCACCAACCCTGGAGTTGGGAGGACATGGGATCGGTTCAGTTCTCAGATACTTAACACCTACACAAAAATAAATGGCCGTGTAACCTTGGGCAAGTTACTTAACCCCAATTGCTTTTAAAAAATATGAATACCCACTTTATCCACGTCCAAAAATATATTAGTGAGCCAACAAGTATTCGTGAAACACTTACTGTGTTCCATACACTGTTCTAAGCACTAGGGATACAGATACAAGCTAAAAGAAAAACAGTCCTGACCCTCAAGGAACTTATATTTTAATGAAAGACAAGATATAAAAGGGAACTGAAAAGAGTGAGGGAAGAGGTACTCACATGGGAACATGGTGGTAAAGTCCAAAGAGCCAGAAATAGGGCTGGGAGAGGGAAAAAGGAAAGCCTTTTCCTCTCTCTTCCATCTCTTTGGGAAATATTCTGAGTAGTGGTATTTCTGGGTCATTTCTTCTAAGTTTAATGACTTTTTAGACAGAGTTTCAAACTACTTTCCAGAATGGATTTATCAATTCATATCTCCATCAATTGTACATTAATGTGTTTGTGGGTTGTCATTTTCCTTTTTGTCAGTTTTAAGAGTCTGTTTAACAGTCTGATAGAGAAGAGGTACAGTTTTAGAGCTATTTTAATTTTCATTTCTTTAACAGAGAATTAGAGCACTTTTATATGGGTATTGGCAGCTTAGATCTCTTCCGTTGAAAACTGCCTGTTCATGTTCTTTGACCATTTATCTATTAAGGAATGGCCCTTGTTTTTATAAATTTGAATTATTTCAATTCCTTATATATCTTGGAAATGAGACCTTCAGGAAATCATATTATTATGAAACTTGCTATAATTATTTTTGCCGTTTCCTGTTTCCCTTCTAATTTTAGCTTCATTGGTTTTGTTTCTACAAAGACTTTTTAATTTTAGGCTATCAAAATTGTCTCTTTTATCTTCTGTGAACTTTCATCCATCATTTGGTCATGAACTCTTCCCCTATTCATGGATCACAAGGGTAATTTCTTCCTTGATAACCTAACTTATTTATAATGTCAGCCCATATGCCTGTAACATACCCATGAAGAACTTCTTTGGGAATATGGTATGAGGTGGTGGATATCTAGTTTCTGCCAGATTGCTTTCCACTTTTCCCATCAGGTTTTTAAATAGATTTCTTACTCCACCTAACTGGAGTCTTTGGGTTTATCAAAAACTAAGCTACTATATTCATTTCTTCTGAATGTTTTTTACTCAATCTGTCACATGGATTAACTTTTCTATTTCTCAATCAGCACCAAATTGTTTGATGAATGTTGCTTTGTAGCATAGTGTGAGATCTGGGATTTTCATCATTTCCCTTGAGATTCTTGACCTATTGTCCCTCCAGTTAAAGTTCACTATTACTTATTCTAGCTTGATAAATTAATCCTTTGGCGATTTGGCATGGTATTGAATATATAAATTAATTTAGTTAGTATTGTTACTTAATTATGTTGGCTCAGCCTACTCATAAGCAGTCAATATGCCATTAATTACTTGAGTTTGTCTTTATTTCTGTAAGAGTGTTTTGTAACTATTTTCATATAGTGCCCATGTATCTTGGTAGGTAGGCTACCAAGTATTTTTTATATTCTGTAGCTATAAATTGAATTTCCTTTTCTATCTCACCCACTGGATTTTGTTGGTAATATATAGAAATACTAACAATTTATGTGGATTCGTTTTATATCCTGCAACTTTGCTGAAGTGATTATTTCAATTCATTTTAATTGGATCTCTAAGGTTCTTTGAGTAAGCTGTCATATGACCTGAAAAAAAGCAATAACTTTGTTTCTTCTTTGCCTGTGTTTATCCCCTTTATTTCTTTTTCTTATCTAGCTACAGCTAGCATATGTAGCACTGTACTGGATAATACTGATGATAGTGGGCATCCTTGTTTTATCCCTCATCATTTTACCTTCCTACTCTTCTCTTCACCCATTTTAGTATTTTGGGCAATTGAAATTTGAGCTGAAAGGTACACATGGTGATTAGTGAAGCTGGTTATTGAAAGAGAATAAAAAATAAAGGAGGGAACAGAACAGGGGCCTGAGTAGGATTGCAGAGGCAACCAGTAAGAAGAGAAGGAAGCATTTGATCCCATATTGCATGGTGGAGATAGTATAAAAAGATAAAATTCACCTTACCCAAGAAACTTTGAAGTGTTATAGAGCTGGAGGAATCATGTAGAACAACCAGAAAGTTGTAAAGTAAAAGAATTTTTTTTCTTTTAATCACCACCCTGAATCCTCCCAACCTTTGCTTCAACAAACAGCTCCACCAGAGAAGCTATGGCTGCAAAGCTGTCCATTTGAAACTAATGGTTATTTTTTCAAAGTCTCCCAAGGTAAAGAAAGATAAGAGGGAGTGGCTTTCATTTGCTCAGTGGAGTCCTTCTAATTTAAACACATGCCATAAAGAATGTCCAAGGCACCAATCAGTTTTTAGTTGTTTGGGGCGGGGGAGAGTGGTAGGCAATAAAAACAATTTAAAGGTACTAATCTATCAATTGAACAACATTTATTAAGTGCCTACTATGTGCCAGGGACTGTGTTAAGCACTGGAGATACAAAAAGAGGCAAAACATAGTCCCTGCCCTCAAAGAGCTTATAATCTACCTGGATAGCCTCCTTTAATTTAGGAAGATGATTGAAAAATATTGGGAAAGACTACTTAAGGTTTGAGAAAAGCTGAAGACTTACTATCACACTTGTTGTTGCTCAATCATTCAGTCATGTTTGATTCTTCCTAACGCAATAGACTATAGCACTCCAGACCCTTCTATCCTCTTCTATCTCTTGAAGTTTGCCCAAGTTCATGTTCATTGTTTCCATGACACTATCGATCTCATCCTTTACTGTCCCCTTTTCCTTTTACCTTTAATCTTTCCCAACATCAGGATCTTTTCCAATGAGTCCTGTCTTTTCATTATGTGGTCAAAGTATTTAAGTTTTCACTCATTCCAGTGAATCATCTTATTTAATTTCTTTAAGTACTGAATGATTTGATCTCCTTGATATCCAAGGGATTCTCAAAATTCTTCTCCAGCACCAGAATTCAAAAGCATTGATTCTGCAACACTTAGCTTTCCTTATAGCCAAAATCTTACAGCCATCCACAGCAACTGGAAAAACCATAGTTTAGACTATATAACACTTTGCCAGCAAGGTAATATTTCTATTTTTATGCTTTCCAGATTTGCCATAGCCTTCCTTCCAAAGAGCAAGCATCTTTTAATTCCACAACTGCAGTCCCTATCTTAAGTGATCTTTGAGCCCAAGAATATAAAGCCTCAGATACTTAACACTTACTAACCATGTGACCTTGGACAAGTCATCTAACTCCAACTGCCCACCCTTCCCCTCTCCAAAAAGCAAAAAGAAAGAAAGAGAGAGAGAGAGAGAGAGAGAGAGAGAGAGAGAGAGAGAGAGAGATCCAGAAGAAGCAGTGTCCTGGATATAAGCAACAATGTAAACTTGGCCTTCTTAGAAATCACTAGAATGAGAAATGTGACCAAGGCTTCTAGAACTTTAGTTGTTAGTGTTGACTTTTTCCATTCCACATAAGATCATCATGTTTTTATACATGAATATCAGTTTGGATGTCCTGGGACCAGTTTTGTAATTACAAAGTGATGATAACCAGAAGCCTACTGGCCAGCTAGGGACTTGCTTATAATAAGACCCATTATTCTATTCTTCTGAGTCTGAGTTTGGGGCCCCAATATGGGTGGCCACTACAAAGTTTTTATATTGTATTCAATTTCTGATATGGAGGGCACCAAATGATTAACCTTGATCCAAATGTTGTTGAGTTGTTTCAGTCATGTACAACTCTTTGTGACCCCATTTAGAGTTTTCTTGGCAAAGACAGTGGAGTAGTTTGCCATTTCCTTCTCTAGCTTATTTTACCAAAAAGGAAATGAAGGCAAATAGGGTTAAGTGACTTGCCTAAGGTCACACAGCTAGTAAGTATCTCAGGTCAGATTTGAACTCAAGAGATGGATCTTTCTAACTCCAAGCCTAGCACTCTATTCACTGAGCCACCTAGCTGCTCTCAAAAGAGTAAAAAATTGGATAGTACTAGCTAGATATGGACAGGTTCCATAGACAACACTGAGGTCAGCATACATAAGCTAGGAAGAAGTATTGACTGTGCCTACAGATTTACCCTGAGGCAGGGTAGTGGAGCCAGTTTGAACCCAATCCTCAACCCAACTCATGAGATCCAATTGTTAAATTTTCATTTGAACATTTACACTTCAGAAATTGGTAACTGCTCCAACCAGGGCATGATTTATTCTTGATTGTCTAGATTGAAGAAAATAATTGAGAAAATGTTAATAATGTAAATTAAACTTAAAAGCATGTTGCATAATACGCGTCATCTTTTCTTTCCAAAGAGTTGGCTGCTTAACATTTCCCAGTGCACTACTGCCTGAGATTCTCATACATGAGAGAATGTGGGGATTCCTACAAAGGAGGTGAAGGCGATTTGTGAATCAATGGGAACAGGGCCTCTGACAAAGTGTGGCAGAGCATCTGGGACTTCCTCCAGAAAGTCTTGTTCTCATTACGAGCAAAAAATGTACTCCTGAGTTTTCAACCCCCATTTCCAGATTGAACAGGGTTGAATGTCACCAGGCTGAGCTGTATTAAGATAATATGCTAGCTGTATTTTGGGTCAAAGCAAAGGGGTCCTGGAAGACTGGAGTTAGAACACCAGGATTTGAATCTAAACCCTGTCACCCACTGTGCATGTGACCTTTGTTGTTGTTCAGTTGGGTCTGACTTTTTGTGACCATTTTGGGGTTTTCTTGGCAGAGATACTGAAGTGGTTCGCCATTTCCTACCCCAACTCATTTTACAGAAGAGGAAAGTGAGGCAAATAGGGTTAAGTGACTTGTCCAAGGTCACACAGCTAGTAAGCACCTGACGCCAGATCTGAATTGAGAAAGATGAGTCTCCCTGACTCCAGTCCTGGCACTCTATCTACAGTACCACCCCGCTGCCCTTTTTTCAGATATAAGAATACATACACATACTACTTCCAGTATTAGTTTTAATTTAAAGAAAAAACCCTCACATTTCTAGAGTTGATATAGATATATGTGTGTATATTTGATTATATACATATATGTATGTATATATACACACATATAATCATTTAGCTATTATAAGAACAAGAATAGATCATTCTGTTTAGCTATAGAAGGACATAGCATTTACATAGTCTTCCTAAGCCCTCTCTAAGGAGGGCTATGACATTTTGTTATTGTCAATTTGGCCAACAATACTTGCAGGGGCCTGGCATAAGCCTCAGCTAGACCAAAACCAGCTGTGTGAGAATCAAGCCAGAAGAATAAGACTGCCTGCCTGGCGTATACAAAAGCCATTTTCCTCTGCTCGAGACACTTCAGGGGCAAGAGTTGAGAGATTACAAGATTTGAGAACCCCCAAGAACACTCAGCCGTCGTGGCTCTTGGCAGCTCCCTTTGCCCTGCTTTCTGAGGGCCCAGATGGACTTTAATTAGTGATGAGTGCTAGAGAATCCCCCAAATTACAGAATCTTTGCTGCCACATTGTCATCCCTGAACCACATATACATTATCTCAGTTCCAGCCCTTTGCATCAGGAGTTTCTGCTTGCAATTAGCCCTTGCAACTAATAAAGTAAGATGTAATAATAGATGTCCCTGTAAGCAGTACCACTTTCAATTCACATTGATACATTTGTGGTTGTCTGGGACTCCAAATCAAAGGTGTGGAGAGTGCCTCGGACCCATGCACGCTATTCCTACATCTGATGTGGGTGATGCTCCAGGCCAAAGAATGACCACTGTTGCTGGACCCCTCTCCACTTCCCAATTCAACCTCGTTTTCCTCCCTTTTCCACTACCCTCTCTGGATAGAAAGCCCTGTCAGTAGCACAGATTTAGAGAGATCAACTGTTGTTTCTTCCACCCCCAAAGATGAAAATAGCTGAAACTTAGTTCCACCATCAGGGGTTTAGTCTGACACCTACAATGAATTGAAACTGATCCCTCTAAAGTTACTGGTGATTCTTAATTGCCAGAGCCTAAGGGCCTTTTTTCAGTTCCCAGCCATATTCACCATTCTGATGCTTCAGGCACAATGGATGTTCATCTTCTGCTATCTAGGTTTTTGTGGTTTTGTTCTAGGTTTGTTCTAGGTTTTGTTCTCCCCTGATTCTCCTCCTACCTCTCTATCCTATCCCCACCCTCCTTTGCTAGATCTTCCTTCAGGTCACAACCACTAATTATGGGTGTCCCTTAAAGCTCTGTCTTGGGCCCTCTCCTTTTCTTCCATTATTGTCTCATTTGGCTATCTCATAAACAACTTTTAGTTCAATTCTGTCTGAGACTCTAAAAAGATTCTTAGATATTTTTAACCAGCCAAATTGTTCCTGACCTCACCCCACTGTGCATCTCAAACCTCAAGATATTTATTTTTATTTTTTATTTTTTTGCTTTTTTGGAGGGCAATTGGGGTTAAGTAACTTGCCCAAGGTCAGACGGCTAGGTTTTTGTTTGTGTGTGCATTAAGTGTCTGAGACCCATCCGAACTCAGGTCCTTCTGACTCCAGAGCCGATGCTCTACTCACTGCACCACCTAGCAGCCCAAGGTATTTCTTTTTAAAAGAAATTGTATTATTTTTTTCCAATTACACATAAAGACAATTTTTAACATTCATTTTTTTTAAATTATGAGTTCCAATTTTTTCTCCCTCTCTCGTCTCCTCCCTAAGACAGTGAGCAATTTGATATAGGTTATATATATGCAATCATGTAAAATATATTTCCATATTAGTCATCTTCTGAGAGAAGAAACAGACCAAAAGGAAAAAACCATGAAAAAATACAGAGAGTGAAAACAGTCTGCATTCAGACTCCATCAGTTCTTTCTCTGGAGGCAGATAGCATTTTCCATCACAAGTTCTTTGGAATTGTCTTGGATTATGGCATTGCTGAGAATAGCTAAGTCATTCATAGTTGATCATCATACAATGTTGCTGCTAATATGAACAATGTTCTCCTGGTTCTGCTCTCAAACCCCAAAATATTTCCAAGTGAACATGTCCAAAACAGAGCTCATTGCATCGTTTTGTTTTTTTTTTCCCAAGCCAACAACAGTCCTCCCAATCACTCATGAGCAGGGTTATCCTTGATTCTTTACTTTCTCTCAACCCACTTACCCAATCTATTGCCATATCATGTACCTTCATATTGTCTTTTATATATGACTTCTTACCTCCATTCATTCTTCTACCACCCAGGGGCAGATTCTTACCACCTTATACCTAGACTACTACAATAGCCTTAGGATTGTATGCCACCTCAGATCTTCCTTCCCCCATTCTAATCCATCCTCCATTTTACTGCCAAAGTGTCAGGTCAGACCATATTACTACCCCTACTCAATAAATGCCAGTGGCTCCCTAGTAACTCCAGGATCAAATATAAAGTCCTTTGGTATTTATAACACTGGCTCTTTTCTAGGCCTCTTACCCTTCACATGTCCTATGATCCTGTGATACTGTTGTTATTTGAACATGACACTCTGTTTCTCTACCCCATGACTTTTCACTGACCATCCTCTCTTCCTCTTAGTTTCCTTGGCTTTCTTCAAGATTCAGTTGAAATCATACCTTCTGCAAGAGTCTTTTCCTAAAACAATACGGAAGAAATTATATATATATATATATATATATATATATATATATATATATATATGTATATATATATGTGTGTGTATATATACATATATATACATATATATATGATATAATCTCATACCATATGCCAAGATAAGATCAAAATGATACATTAATTACATATAAAGGTGGTGCCATAAGCAAATTAGGAGAACATAGAATAACTTACCTGTCAGATCTATGGAGAAGGAAAGAATTTAGAACCAAACAAGACATAGAGAATAATACAAAATGCAAAATGGATCATTTTGATTATATAAAATTGAAAAAAATTTTCACAAACAAAACCACTACAATAAAAATTAAAAAGAAAGTATAAAATGGTGGGGGAGGGTATGTGGAAATTTGCAGCAAGTATTTCTCATTAAGGCTTCATTTCTCAAATATATAGAAAACTGAGTCAAATTTATAAGGATGTAAGTCATTCCCAAATTGAAAAATGATCAAAGGATATGAACTGACAATTTTCATAGAAAAAAATCAAAGCTATCTATAGTCATGTGAAAACATACTCTAAATCACTAGTGATTAGGGAAATATAAATTAAAATAACTAAGGGGTACTATCTCACACCCATCAGATTGACTAACATGACAGAAAAAGAAAAATGATAAATGTTGAAGGGGATGTGGGAAAACTGGGGCACTAATGCACTGTTGGTGAAGTGAACAGATCCAACTATTCTGGAAAACAATTTGGAACTATACCCAAAGCTTATAAAACAGCATAACTTTGATGCAGTGATACTACTGCTAGGTCTGAATTCCAAAGAGATATTAAAGGGAGGGGGAGGAGGACCTACTTGTACAAAAAACATTTACAACCATTCTTTTTATGATAGATAAGAATTCTAAACCAAGAGCATGTCAATCAATTGCAGAATGGTCAGACAGGTTGTGGTATATGATTGTGATGGAATATTATTGTGCTCTAAGAAATGATGAACAGGATAATTGCAGAAAAACCTGGAAAGACTTACATGAACTGATGCAAAGGGGATGAGCAGAACCAGGAGAACGTTGTACACAGTAACAGCAATATTGTTTGGTGAAGAATTGTGAATGACTTAGAGCTCTTCTCAGTAATACAATAATCCAAGACAATTCCAAAGGACTCATGATAACAAATTCTATTCACCTCCAGGGAAAGAATTGAGTGTCTGAGTAAAGACTGACTCATACTATTTTTCTCTTTCTTTCTTTCTTCCTTCCTTCCTTCCTTCCTTCCTTCTTTTTAAATTCTTTTCATACAAAATGACCAATACAGAGATGTTTTACATGGTTGTACATGTGTATAATCTATATCAGATTATAACTAACTCAAGGAAGGGGAAGGGAGGGAAAGAGGGAGAAATAGAATTTGGGAATTAAAACTTTAAAAAGCAAACAAACTTCAAAACTGTTTTATCATGTTATTATGGGGGATGAAATATTTTTTTAAAACAAATGCTTTATTAACTTCTGTTTTACATCATTCATTTCTGCCAGATTTTGAGTTACAATCATTTCCCCCCGTTATTCCCCTACCCACCATCCCAGAATAGCAGTCCCACAAGATATCACTTCCTCCAATCTGCTCTCTCCCATACCTTCTCCCATACCCCTTTTGACTTTTCCATTAGAGGAAGGTTAATCTTTGTGTCCCAATGCCTGCACATCTTATCTCCCAATTATAAGCAAAAGAGTATTAATAATAGTATTTATATATATTTGAAATATTTAATCTTAAGACCTCGAATTTTAGATCCATTTCCTTCCTCCCTTGTCACCCATTCCCTCAGGGGAGATAGGTAATTCAGTATATGTTGTACATGTCTAGCTATGCAAAACATTATCCTAGTAGATATATTGTACAAGGCTGCTTATAATTCCCTCCCACTCATCCCACCCCCCACCTGGTCCATTCCCTACATGATCCTGTCCCTCTTCTATAGTGGGTACTTCCAACCTCCCCTCCCCCAAGGATGCCCCCCCATCAATCATCCCTCCTCTCATCCCCCTTCCCCCTGTTCTGCTGCAGGTTGAGATATCCCATTTAGTATGTATGTCATTCTCTCCCTGAACCAAATTCAATGAGAATGTGGATTTGCCTTTTTTTTTCCTTTCCTATTCTCCCCTCCCTTGCAACCACTTCCCCTTGCTTCTTCTACATGAGATAGTTTACCCTACCCTGTCTTTCCCCATCTCCTCTGGCCACTTTCCTCTCTCACCTCATAATTTCATCCCTTGAGTATTCTCCCTTCCCAACAAATTCAACCTATGCCTCTATCCATATACACACACATTCACATATGTATTCATATGACCACACCCCCTTCTTCCATTATTTTCATAGTGAGAAAGATATCACTCACAGTTATTGTTTTTCCATATAGGAGTGTAAATAGTTCAACTTTGATAAGTTCCTTTTGATTTCTTTTCCTTGATTACCTTCTCAGGCATCTCTTGCTTCTTGTGTCTGGATGTCAAATTTTCTATTCAATTCTGGTTTTTTCCTCAAGAATGCTTGAAAGTCCTCTATTCCACTGAATGACCATATTTTCCCCTGAAACAAAATACTCAGTTTTGCTGGGTAAGTGACCCTTGGGTTCATTCCCAGTTCTTTTGCCCTCTGGAATATCATATTCCATGCCTTTCGATCCCTCAGTGTAGAAGCTGCCAGGTCCTGGGCTATTCTGATTGTGTTTCCACAATATTGAAATTGTTTCTTCCTGGCTGCTTGGAGTATTTTCTCCTTGATCTGGGGATTCTGGAACCTGGCTATAATATTCCTGGGAGTTTTCTTTTTGGGATCTTTTTCAGGAGGTGATCTGTGGATTCTTTCAACCTCTATTTTGCCCTCTGGATCTAAAACATCAGGGCAGTTTTCCTTGAGAATTTCTTGAAGGGTGATTTCTAGGTTCTTTCTTTGATCATGGCTTTCAGCTAGTCCAATAATTTTTAAATTGTCTCTCCTGGATCTATTTTCCAGGTCAGTGGTTTTTCCCATGAGATATTTCACATTGCCTTCTAATCTTTCATTTGTTTGGATCTGCTTAACAGCATCTTGATTTCTCATAAAGTCATTAGCTTCCATTTGCTCCAGTCTAACTCTGAAGGAATGAATCTCCTCAGTGAACTTTTGAGATTCTTTTTCCATCTGGCAAATTCGACTTTTTAAGGCATTCTTCTCCTCATTGCCCTTTTGGGCCTCCTTTGCCATTTGAGTTAGTCTATTTTTTAAGGTGTTGTTTTCCTTAGTCAGGCTGTTGACCCTCATTTCATACTTTTCCTGCATCCTTCTCATTTCTCTTTCAAATTTTTCCTCCACTTCTCTTATTTGATTTTTAAAGTCCTTCTTAAGGTCCTCTATGGCCTGCAACCCGCTCATGTTTTCCCCTGGGGCTTTTGGAGCAGGACTTCTGACCTCACAGTCCTTTTCCCGCTCTATGCCCCCAAAATAGGAGTCTAGGGTTGCATTTTTCTGTTTCCTTTGCCTTGGCATGTTGCCACTTAGTTACTTGACTTTTGGGCTTGTTGCCACACTATGGCTTTAAGGCCAGCTAGAGGAATTTTCGTCCCGAACGTGTGGGGGGCAACTTCCGTTTCTGGCAAGCTGTAAACCCACCCACGACTTCCACCCTAGATCACAATCCAGATCCAGGGAGGTTAAAGCAAGAGCGATTACCCCCCAAGACTGATCGCTGGATCTCCCTACAATTAATTGCAGGCTGGGAGCCAGAGCTGCCTCTGAAAACTACCAAATGGAGTGTCTCCTCAGTGGCCTCTAGCCCCCAGGGGAGGGAGCCGATGCATTTCCCCAAATACAGGTCCCAAAGTCCATAGGACACTAACCTCTTACTTTGTCCTAGGCATGTCTATGTTGATAATTCTGGAGTCGCCACAGCTGCTGGTGTTCTGGGGTTCCTCCAGCTGGCTGCTGGCCCTGCCGCCCTGGGGCTAAAACCTCGGCTCAGGCGGACCTGGGTTCCGCTCGGCTCTGCTTCCTGCGCTCTGCGCCTTGCATGCTGCTGGCTCCCAGACTGCTGCGCTGGTCCTTCCTGCAGGGCTGCTGGGCTGTCCTCAGTGGGAGGTTAGCTTCTCTGTGTCGTTCTGTGGGTGCTAGGGCTCCAGAAGTTGTTCAGAGTCCCCTTTTACATAGTTTGGGGGGAATCTGGGGGCAGAGTGGCTTGGATGTTTCTACTCCGCCATCTTGGCTCCACCCCGGATGAAATATTTTTTAAAGAATTTTTTAAAAGAGTCTTTTTCTGGTCTCTGCTTGTCAGTGTTTTCTCTCTCAGATTTTCTTTGGTTTACTCTCTCTCTCTTTCTCTCTTTTTTTTCCCTCTGTGTGTGTGTGTGTGTGTGTGTGTGTGTGTGTGTGTAAATATGTGCATGTATATATGCAGAGAGAGAAATGGGCACATATATGTGTGTGTATGCATATTACCTAGTTATTTGCAATGCATTTATATCTTTACATTAGAAAATGAGCTCTTTGAGGTCAAGAACAATGTTTTTGCCTTTCTTTGCATGCCCAGTGCTTAGTACAATGCTTGGCACATATTATGTGTTTAATGAATGTTGTTGCTGGCATGTAGTAAGTTTACAATAAATATTTATTTACTGATGGACTAATCCATCTTCCATACTATCGCCTTTCAAGCATTTGAAAACAATTCTCATATCCATCTAATGTCCATTTTTTCTTGTCTAGATTAATCATTTGCAGTTTCTTTATATGACCTGAAGTCATTTGACCTCACCATCCTAGGCACCTTTATAAATATGGCACCCAAATCTGAAAACAAGACTCATACACACACACACACACACACACACACACACACACACACACACACACATATATATATGGTCTAATACATAGAATATAAGTGTCAAATGTAGTCTGACACAGGGAAAGAGTAGGGAAATTATCACTTCCCTAAGTCCTGGAGGACACTGTACCTTTCTTTATGCAAACTAAGGACACAATAACTGGTTGACTGCCATGTTCCTAAAACACTGC
The DNA here is from genome assembly GCA_011680675.1 of Gymnobelideus leadbeateri. Taxonomy (NCBI): domain Eukaryota; kingdom Metazoa; phylum Chordata; class Mammalia; order Diprotodontia; family Petauridae; genus Gymnobelideus; species Gymnobelideus leadbeateri. The sequence continues at coordinate 53,217 of WOXC01005829.1, read as the reverse complement.
TTGATTCATATGGAGCTTGATTTCCACTAAAACCCTCAAATACTTTCAAACAATAGCAGCAATTAATTGCATTCCAACAGCCCCTTCTTTTTTTTTAAGAGGAGAAAGTAGTCAGTGGATCATTTTGTAATGGTAATGTAAATGGGAAGATCTTTCCCATCCATTAATAGGCCCATGTGACCTGCTTGAGTCACATGGAAGCCTGAGTCACATGAGTCTATGGTAAGAGGAGCTTGCTGAGCAGGTGGAGGAGGAAGGGATGGTGCAGGAAGGGTAAAACAGGGAGAGGCAGAGCTGGAGCAGAGCCCAGAGGCAATTGTTGAGAGCAGTTAGAGCTGAGGGAGAGAGCTGTGAGTATTGTTTGTGAGAAGGCCCTAGCAGGGGGTAGGCTTGGGGATGGCAGTGCCCCCTACATTGTTATTGCATATAGATTTCTTTGTTGCTATGATAGATTAGACTTTCTGGTGTTTAAATAAATGTTTTGGTTCTGTCTTCCATGTGGAGTCTTATATCTTGCCATTCAAACCTGGAAATATGCCTGCATGTTCATAACAGTTGCTGTGGGTATCACACTGGTGAAATATCTCTGTACATCTATCTCAATACAAGCTTGTCAATGGAAAGAGATCTTCCCTTCTTCCTTTTGGTGCTAATGACAGGTCAAGTAAAGGGACAGAGAATCCATAGCATTCCCAGTTGGTGTCCTGTGAGGGTGACACCATCATGACTTCAAGGACGAGGGATGCTGAGAGACTCTATTCCACAGTGGTGGTTGTTGTCCTTTGTTCTCAGAGAGGACCAAAATGACATCATCATGTTGGTCAAGGCACAGTGTGTCTGACTAGCTGCTTAGACCAATACAAACTTGAAATTCTCTATCACAGATCAGGCACAAATAGGTGATGTGAACATTTGGGGTGGAAAGGAGGTCAGAATGCATGAAACATGGATCATGTTCTTTATCAAGACCAAAATCTTAGCATTGTTTTAGTCTCGTACATAAACAGGGATTTGCTATGATATGTTCGGGTCATTCTCCAAATAGAAAATTAACTTTTAGAGATCACTGAAGGCATTGGTTGTACAAGAGGAATTAACAAAATACCAAAAAGTCAAAGATAGAAAAAAGAGAAACAAATATTTATTAAGCACCTAATTTATCATAGGCACTATGCTAAAAGTTTTACAATTATCTCATTTGATCCTTACAACAACCCTGGGAGGCAGGTTATTATCCCTATTTTATAGTTGAGGAAAATGAGGCAAAGAAAGAGAGGTTAAGTGACCTGCCCAGGGTCTCACAACTAATAAGTGTCTTGGGCTAGATTTGAATTCAGGTCTTCCTGACTGGGCCAGCACATTATTCCATGAACCACCTAGTTGCCTGAGGTACTTCATACTTCCTGTACAGCACCATCCTGTTCCATAAAAAAATCCAAGTCAAGAGAATTTGATTTTCCCCAGAGATGTTCTGTCATCTTAACCCCTCCTTTTTCATGATCCCTTGGGAAGCCTCTGGAATCCCTAGAAAATTGAAATGTTAAAATAATTTTAAAATATAATTTGTCTTCAAAACCACATTTAACCTATTTTTTCAAAAAATGGATGATTCATGTTCTTTTCTCATTTTTTCCTTATTTTCATAATTGTTTTGTTTTAACTTAGTAAGTCCACAAAAATGAACATTCAGATAAACAAAATATAAAATGATAGTTCATAAAATCATAGACTCCAAAGAAGTCAGTGAGGTATAGGGGAAAGAATGCTTATTCTGGAATGGGAAGATGTGGATTAAGATCCCATCTCTAGCACTTACTACTTGTGTGACCTTGGACAAGTCCCTGTGCTTCAGTTTACTCATTGTAAAATAAGGCAATTGAACTAGCTGGCATCTAGATTCCTTTCCAACTCCCTACCTATCATACTGAATTAGTTTTAGGTCATCCTAACTTTTTTAATGACACAGAAGCAAAAAAGCTAGCTCCTACTACCTAGTAGACCTAGAGTCATGTCCCAGCTCTGACTTATGCTGGCTTTGTGATCCTGGGCACATCATTACCATCTCAGTGCCCAAGGAAACTCTCTAAGACCATACATTGCAGATCAAGAGACAAATTGCACTGATAGAGAGAATTCCTCACCTGGAAGTCTCTACCACATTGAAATGATAGGTCTGGTCCCTTCCCCACCCCTGCCCCCAAATTAACTTTAACAAAATAAAATCCAAAAATGTCCTAATACTTCCATGTCTTTTTTCTTCTATGATATTGATAGCATCATCGGGAATATCACAGCTTAAAATGGTTCCTGAATGTGGAAAATTAGTGTAGATGCACTCCATCCATATGTGTATGGGAAAGTTAAACACAATCCTCTTGAAAGGCAAAAGAATTAATTAAATGACCTCACCTCTGAAAGGGCTGAAATCATTCATTCAACTCAATTCAACAAATATTGATCAAATTCCTACTATGGTCAGTCATCGGAATGCAAAGACAAAAATAAAACAATTCCTGCCCCCAAGGAGCTGATATTTTCCACAGGAGATGCAGCATACAACAGTCCAGTCTAGCAACAACCATATGAAAAAAAAGTGTTCTAAATTACTAATGACTGAAGAAATTAAAAATGAGGTTATACCTTAAATCCCTCAAGTTGGCAAACAACAAAAAAGGGGGAAAATAGCAAATGCTCAAGGAACCATGGAAAAATAAGCATATTAATGCACTTTTGGTGGAGCTGTGTATTGGTCCAACCATTCTAGAAAGCAATTTATAATTATGGCCAAAAAGTTAGTGAATTTTACATTACCTTTGACCCAGTAATTTCACTACTAGATCAATGCCCAAAACAATCAAAGAAAGAGAAAAAAGTTCTTTATGTACAAAAATATTTACAGCAACTCTTTTATTGGTGGCACAGAACTGAAAACTAAGGGAGTATTCTCACACATATATTATTTTTAAAAATACAAAAAAATATATATAGATATAGATATAGATATAAAGCAATGAAAAAACTTAAGGAGAAGGAGGGGATCAAGTAAAGCTTCTTATAACAAATAGTATCTGAGCTGTGCTTTAAAGGAAGCTAGGGGTTCATGTGGTAGTAGTAAGGAAGGACAGCATTTCAACATGAGTGGACCACTTGTTCAAAGGCATGTAGGTGGAAGATGAAATACCACATGCTGAATACAGTCAGCAGGTCATTATAAGGGGAACAGAAAGTGTATGAAGGGAAGTGATGTGGGGAAAAGACTGTAAAATAAAGGATATCCAGCCTGCTGCCATAAAAGTTTGAAGGGGAACTTCTGGGGGTTTCATCAATTGCTTGATAGAGTCAATCAATTTTATCAATTGACTAAAAAGCACTGAGAAAATTGGAAAATACTCCAGCAAAACTTAGATATATACCAATACATCATGGCATATACCAAGAAAGCCTCCAAATGGGATATATAACTTAGAAATAGAAGGTCATATAATAAACAAATTAGAGGAACAAGGAAATTTTTTTAGAGGTATTTATGGTGGGAAGAGCTCAAGACCAAAAAAAAAAAAAATAGAGATCACCAAGTGAAGTAGACAATTTTGATGACATAGAAGTAAAAGTTTTTATACAAAATCAATGCAGTTAAGATTAGAAAGGAAACAGAAAATATCTTTGCAAATTTATCTGACAAAGGTCTCATATCCAGAAATATAAGGAACTGATTAAAAATTTTAGGTATTAAAGCCATTTCTCAATATAAATTATCAAAAAACATATGCAGGCAGTTTAAAAATGTACTTTTGTTGGAGCTGTGAATTGGTCCAACCATTCTAGAAAGTAATTTAGAACTACGGCCAAAAAGTTAGTGAATTGTACATTACTTTTGACCCAGTGATATCACTTTTATATCAATACCCAAAATGATCAAAGAAAGAGGGAAAAGGCTCTTTATGTACCAAAAAAAAAAAAATTGTCATAACTCTTTTAGAAGGGGCAAAGAACTGGGAACTATGGAAATGTCCCCATTAACTGGGGAATGGTGGAACAAATTGTATATACAAATGTGATAAAATTATGTTGTGGTATAAGAAATGATAAAAGGCATGGTTTCAAAGAAACCTGGTATAATGGGAATGGGAATTTGAAGATCTTCCCTGCCCCTTAATAGACCTAGGGGAAGTTTGAAGACCTCCCCTGCCGTGAAGATAATCTCTGCCCCCTAGAGCACAAAGGAAGCTGGGTCAGAGCCAAGTCTGACAGTTGCAAACAGTTGGGGACAGAGAAGTTTAGGCAAGGAAATAGAGGTTTTCTGAGTAAATATTGATCTTGTATTGGTTTGTGGTAAAGCTAGAGGATGCTGTGGCTCTCAGTGTTATTATTATGGCCTCTGAATCTCTTTGGTACTTTGGCTTACTTGTTTTGGGATTCGGTTTTCTGGTATTTAAATAAATCCTTCAGCATTATCCTTTATCTGGAGAGTCTGGTATATTTTATGATCAAACGCCATGTGATAGTTATAGTCACGGTCTCTATTGTGATGGTGAGTGCTGTAAATATTGCATTGGCACTACACCTGGGAAGACTTGTATGAACCGAGGCAGAGTGAGGTGAGAAGAACCAGGATAATAATGTATAGAATAACAACAACAACAACATTGTAAAGATAAACAACTTTGAAAGATTTAAGAACTCTGATCAACACAATGGCTGAACATGATTCTAAAGGACCAATGAAGAAACATAGTAAGAAATGACAGAAAAGTCATGGACTCAAGATGTAATAAGAGATATACATTCTCAGATATGACTAATGTGGGAGATTCATTTTGCTTGTCTACATATGTGTTATAAGAGGTTTGTTTTCTTTTTTTTCAATGTGGGTATGGAGAAAGAATAAAGGGTGGTAGGCATAAAATTTCCTCCCAACAAAAATAAATGTGAAGAGCTCCTGGAATACCTACCGGAAAAAAAAAACAGAGTAGCTTTGGAAAGATACATGGTCAATTTATTATAAACTTATCTCCAGTTTTCTCTATCCATATCTTGTTTGTACATAGTGTTTGCATGCTGTCTTTCCCATCAGCCTGTGAGTTCTTTTTTTTTTTGCTTTTTGGAGGGCAGTTGGGGTTAAGTAACTTGCCCAAGGTCACACGGCTAGGTTTTTGTTTGTGTGTGTTAAGTGTCAGAGGCCGGAACTGAACTCAGGTCCTTCTGACTCTAGGGCTGACGCTCTACTCACTGCGCCAACTAGCCGCCCCCAGCCTGTGAGTTCTTTAAGGGTAGAGACTGGTTTTTTTGCATTTCTAGGAATCTCCAGGATATAGCACAGTATTTGACACAGTAATTGTTTAATATGTTTGTTGAATTGACTTGAAGTTCCTAAAAGAAAGACATGTGTTTCATCACATTTTCTGGGTTGAGTGTTTCTAGAATAAAATTGAATGCCTCTGCAATGAAAGACAACCAACCCATACCACCTAAGATACAGGTTCTTAACTTTTTTGTGTGTGGAAGGCTAGTAAAGCCTATGTGGCACTCTTCAGAATAATAATTTTAAAAATATAAAATAAAATAGGTAGGATTACAAAGGAAGTCACACATATATGATGTGTGAAGTCACACATAAAATACATACATATATGTAGATACACATACATATGCATATAAATTTTTGCCCATCCAAATTCACAGACCCACCAATATCTATCTAAGGACCCCAGATTATGATCTTTAATGTAGGACAATTGAATAGAGTAGAAGTATATTGAATAATGCCTTCATGACCTTCAAAGAGTTAGTACAGCTCTCATAGGAGTTTGATTATCTCCTTACGAATAACTTAGGTTCTCACATCATAAAATCATTATTCAGTCAGTTAGTCATGCCCAATTTCTCCTGATTCCATTTGGGGTTTTCCTGGTTTTCTGCATTAGTGGTCATTTCCTTCTCCAGTTCATTTTACAAATGAGTAAACTGAGGCAAATAGGGTTAAGTGACTTGCCCAGGGTTACACAACTAGTAAGTGTCTGAGACCAGATTTGAACTCAGGTCCTCCGTACTCCACATCCAGAGCCACCTACCTGTCCTTAGACCATAAAATAATACTTGTCAAATAGACATTGGCCACATAAGAATTCTGTGACTCTGAGATTGTCTCTCCTTGAGAGAACAAGTCCCCTTGCTCTGTTTGTGATGCCAATGACAAATAGAATCTAGATATTTCTATAAGTAGAGTGTTATTCCCCCTTTATAAGCCAGTGCACATTCACTGCCCAGATGAGCTGGGAGCAGAGACTCATGGTTTAAGACAAATACAACCAAAGGGAATGTAATTTACCTGAGAAACCTCTAACCATCTCAGAGTGTGAATGTCACAGAGGAACAATGTTCTGCAGACTCCTGTTGTATTGTGGCTGCTTCAGGGAGAGGAGCCCCCACTGACGAAGCTGCATAAAAGAGAATGAAGAATCCAAAGGAACAGAAGAAGGATGGCTGTTTTTTTTGTTCTGGAGCTGGCAGAGGATGAGGGAAATGATAGTCTGCTCTCCAGTGCCCATACACTCCATGTCTGTTCTGAAGCTAGAAATTCCCAGTGGTGATAATTTCCTAAAAACTAATTTGTTAGGCAAGTTGCCCAGTTTTGGGTCACAAGCACAGCTGGGAGTAATTTCTTTTCTCTGGCAGATGTTGGCTCAAACTCCATTGATCATCAGTAATGTGAGACTATAAAGGAGAAATGATAAGGGAAAAAATAAAGCCAAAACTGTTTATTTAGGCTTCAAAGTCAAATGTTTCTCTAAAATTAAAATCCCCCCTGAGTCAGACAAATAGGTGAGAAGAAACAATACCAAATTCTCTCACTCTTACACTTGAAGTGCTAATACCATTGGTCTCAGTACTTGTCTGGCATGCTTTCCACACTCATTTTCATGCACACACACACACACACACACACACACACACACATGCACAGTCATAGCATCTCCATCCTGTACTTGACCAAGAATACATTCTACAATACCCTTGACAAGTATTTATCCATTTTCCCCTTGAAAATTTCCAAGGGTGAGGAATATGCTGTATCTCAAAGCCATCTAATCCACTTTGGGGTAGCTCTAAATGTTGAGAAGGAATTTTGTATTGGTTTTTGTCTTGTATCCACCTGAGATCTGCCTTTCTCCAGCCTCTACTCTTGCCTCTAGTTCTCCACTCTGGGTGGGACCAATCAAGACAAATTAATCTTTCTTCTCCATGACAGATCTTCAAATATAAGACAGAGCTCATGTGCCTTACATATTCTCTTCTTCAGTTCTTCCAATCAATGCCATTATTGCATGGCATGATCCCTGGTCCCTTCCACAACCTGGTTGCCCTTCTCTAGACACATTTCAACTTGTCAACATTCTTCCTAAAATGTAATACTGACAACTGAACAGAGGACTCCAGAGCTGGCCTAACCAGGACAGAGAACACTAAGGCTATTGCTTCCCTTGCTCTGTAAGAGAACAAAGTGAATCCCATTCTTAGGTAAAGACCCAACAGCTGTCATACTCAGCTGTGAATCTGTGAGCTATATAACAAAACATATATTGCACCCCGCCAAAAAATTGTGTAACCTAAGGTTCAAGCCTGAATATTTGCATATTCAGTGGAGAGAATGATGTCTTGAGGCACAGAGAGTCAAGTAATCATTCTATCCACCAATAAGGAGAATCTTCTACAAAGATTCAGGCTTGAACTTCAGGCTCCACATATAAACTGATTGAGTGTGAAGTAAGGAGAACTAATGTATACAATGAATAACTTATAAATCCAAAGAAAAAACAAGACTTGAATGTTAGATGATTTTAATGGCCAAGAAATTTGGTCCTAGAGAAGAGCTGAGAAAGTGTACCTCTTTGACTTTTTGGCAAAAGTCACAGACTGTGGGTACAGAATGAAGCACACAGTCACATTCAACTGATGTATTGGTCAGTTATTCTGAAATGCTTTTTTCCCTCTTCCTTCATTCTTTGTTAGTAAGAGATCCTTCCAGAGCATTAATGTAGCCCTGAATCATGGTAAAGCTATGAATATTGTCACCTACGCAAAGTCCCAGAGATGCAATTTTTACCATATCATGTGGGACTTTCATTTTATGTCACTATGAGAAGCTAGGTGGCAGAAAATTTAGATTCATGGCTCTTAGGAAGATATCAATCACTTAGTCAATATTTATTGAGGTCTTTGGGCAGGAAGTAGTTTTGAAAGATTGTCATCTCTCCCCTATATTTGATTCAGATGACAATGAACCACCTTGACTGCCAAGAACTTATCTACTTTTTAAGTCTACAGGTTCTTTAGTGAATTTCCCATAGAAATTGATTCAATTTTTGTTTCATTAGGAATTTGCATTTTTTCAGAATACAGAATAAAAATTGGGAAAAGAAACAGTAAGGTAAAAAAAAGACTTGTTGCCCTCATCAAAGCTATGACACAGATAAAGACACTCTTTGGTAACTAACCCTATGGCTCCCCCTCAGTCGCTCACCTTCTCCACTTCCCTCACACCTCTAGTGCTGTGTTTCTCTCCTTCAGCCCCCAATCAGAAACTCTCAAGAAAGGACCTCACTCATTTATACTAGATGTATAAGTGATTATTAACCAAAAGTTATTTATAATCCAAAGGTAATAAAAAATTTAACTAAAACAAATGAAGACAATATACATTCAAGTGAGAGTCAGAAGATTGAGGTTCCAGTACATTGGGGTTCATCTCACTGTTACTATTTGCTCTCTGGATTACTTTGGGCAGAGGAATGAACCTTCTGTGAGCCTCATTTTTAGTTTGTAAAATGAAGGCAATGATACTTGTATTATCTACCTCATGGGGTTTGAGGAGCAAATGAATCAATATATATGTGACCTTTCTTAAAATGAAATCTCTCAGTATTACAACTATTTCAAGTAAGAGGAACATTGGGGTAAAGAGAGACAGTGGCTTCTTGGTTCTCTAGGAAGGACTACAGGTAAATTCTACCTGATTTTATTGGCAAGAAGCCTGCTTTTTCTCTCCAGTCAGATTGGCTAAGATGACAAAACAAGAAAGTGACAAATGCTGGAGAGGATGTGGGCAAATTGGAACGCTAATACATTGCTGGTGGAGTTGTGAACTTATCCAACCATTCTGGAGAGCAATCTGGAATTATGCCCAAAGGATTATAAATAATTTCATACCCTTTGACTCAGCCATACCACTTCTAGGGTTATATCCCAAAGAGATCATAGAAGTGGGAGGAAGACCCATATGTACAAAAATATTTTTAGCAGCCCTTTTTGTGATTGCAAAGAATTGGAAACTAAAGGGGTGCCCATCAATTGGGGAATGGCTAAACAAGTTGTGGTATATGAATGTAATGGAATATTATTGTGCTATAAGAAACGAGGAGGTGATGGATTTCATAATTACCTGGAGAGACTTATACAAACTGATGCTGAGCGAGAAGAGTAGAGTCAGAAGAAATTTGTATACAATCACAGACATACCATATCTGTGATGACCAACTATGACAGACTGGACTCTTTTCAGCAATGCAGTGATATAAGTTAATCCCAAATGACTCAAGAAAGTGAGAAATGTCCCATCCAGAGATATAACTAGAAAGAACTGAGCCTGAATCCTGATGGAAGCAAACTAAATGATCTTGTTCTTCTCATTGTTTGGTTTTACTTCTTCCTTACCACCTTTCATCCCACCTAGTACAATATGCCTTTGTAATTGGAATAATGTTTAATATGAATGCATTTGCAGACCCTATACTGTACTATATGCTGTCATGAGGGGAGGGGGGAGGGAAGTAAAGGAAATGTGAAAATCAAAGAACTATGGAATTGAATCTTGTTAACTGAAACTAAACTAATAAATTAATTTAAAAAAAAAGAAGCCTGCTTTTAGTGACAATGATATTGACCTTTTGGTTAGGTAAGACCCACCACCACCACCCCCTATTAGATTGTATGCAACTTGAAGATAAGGATAATCTTTGCCTTTCTTTGTATCCTCTGTGGTGAACACAGTGTCTAGCACAGTGTGAGGTTTTAATAAACGCTTGCTGACTTGACTTGACTTGACTGACAAGATGGTATCTATATGAGTGGAGAGGAGACCTCCAGTGACTATCATTTTATCTGTGAATACAGTGTAGAAGTAGAAATAATAACATGCATTAGCATATTTGACATGGGATGAATAAAGATGAGAATCTAAAGAAGATACTGAGGTTTTGAAGCAGGGTAATTGGTAGGTTGGTAATGTCCTCCATAGCAAAATTGAGAAGTTTGGGGAAAAGATTTCCAGCTCTATTTGAGATATGCTCAATTTGAGATACTTATCAGAAATACAGTTTGTGACCAGATCTCAAGAGAGAAACCAGGAAGGACATATAAATCTGGGAATCATCTGCTTAGAGATTATCAATGAATCCACTGGAACTGTAGAACTGTTGAAATGACCAAAATAGGATATGAAAAGAAAGGGAAAAGATGAAACTCTTAGAGAATGGCCTCAATTTTTTTTTCTTGGTGAAGTATGAGGTGAGTTTCTCAGCTAAGAGAATGAGGGAATGTGCTGTATAGGGAAACTTAAAGAGAAACAAAAAATTTGGAAAAGTCATTGTACCATGAGGGATAGCAAATTGATTAGGAAGTTATAAAGGGATTGCTTTGCAACGTGAATTTGTCCTGGACCCAATTAGCAAGTTTAATGATTTCCTCCAGTTCCATTCAGCAGCACATGAATAGGAATGATGGAGGAAAATGGTAGAAGTAATGCAGGGTTGCCATTTGGCAAGGCATAATTACCTAAAGCACAAGGGAACAAGGAAATAGAGAGGAGGGGATGACGTAGAGTTTAAATGGTTCACCATGAGGTCAAGATAGGGAAGGAAGAAGAGTATAGCCAGTTGCAGGATTGATAACCTTGCAAAAAATCTTAGGGTCTTAATGAGGATGAAGAAAAGGGGGAGTCTAGAGGTACATAGCAGTTGGAGGTTCAGAATCACTGAGATAGGAAGAGTATAATGGAGACTGGGGGGAGGGGGAGGCATGTTAACTAATGAGGAACAGATCCAGGTAGAGTATCAGTTAGTGATTAGACTGTTCAAAGTCCTTCCTTCAGGTTGTGACCTGTGACGTTTCAGGAGACCCACCTTACAGGAGGCAGAAGTTAGAAGTAAAACCCCAAGAAGTCAGGATAGAAACCAGGAGACTGAAAGACAAGTTTATCCCTGGGGATAATCCCTGAGTACTGGAGAAGGCCCTGGGGAAAAGTTCAAAAGGGTGGAATTGATGACCACGAAAGATCTGGAGAAGATTCTAGAGTGAAGATGAAAGCTGAGAGGCCTTATGCACATAGATAATGGAGCAAAACATTAGTAGGTATTATTTCTATAAGGCAGAATCATGAAATAACTGAATTATTTTTCAAGAACTTGACAGAAAATGCAATAACCCATTACAAAATGCATGTCATCAATAGTATTATCTTATAATATCAAACTTGGATAGTTGCTTGTATTAGGAAATTTGTTTAATAGAAAAGTATTTGAATATCATTTTACTGAATTTTGATCCATCTACTTCCTAGGAAGAAAAATAAAGGGAAGCATAAAAGGACAGAGTTTAGGTGCCATAATAAACAGATGATAAAGTATTTTATTGTATGTGAGAATGGACTGAATAACCTCTAAGGTTAATCCCTTCTGCCTCTAAAAATCTGAGATTCAATGAAAAAAAACCTAAACCAATAAGTTAACAAAGCACTTTGCAAACTTTCAAAATCCAAGTTATTATTATTAAGCATTTTTAGAGCTTGATTAAGACCTAGTCTCCAAATGGAACCCACATCTCTAACTCATACATTCACATTTTTCTCCAAAGGGGAAGAGAATGAAAAAAAAATTTAGAATCACCACAAATCCCACCTTGGTGTAGCAAAATGATTCCAGTAACACAGAGATAACATGTGTGATAAAGGTAAGAACCTAGGATTCAGAATCAGCAGACCTGCATGCAAATGCCAGACCTCCTCTTTGTTACCTATGTGGCACCAGCCATGTTGCTTCCCCTCTCTGGAAATCAGTTTCCTGAACTTGAAAAAAAATGGGAAGAGAATTTGTATCAGATGATCTTTAGGGCCCTTTCTAGATCTGAACCTTATCAACACCTTGGAAACATAGCAACAGGTCTGTAAATAAGTCTGGTTCTTGACAAAAGAAAACAATTCAATTGCTATGTGACCAAAAAATTATCATAAATGAATTTTTATCAAAAATTGTCTGGTTTTCTCAGGCTTAAAAATCCAAATTGGTCAAATTACTCCAAGTATTTTTTTAATGTGGCCTAGGACTCAACAAGGGAATTTTTCAGTCCAAAAAAATGCATTCCTTTTCTCCTCTTGACACATTGAAGTAGGTGGGGGAAGGCAAGAGAGGACAAAGGGGAGAGAATATGGGAAGAGAATGGAATGCAAGTTGGCACCTTCACTCTGGAGCTAGGAACCAAGACTCAACAGCTTCAGAAACCCCAAGGCTCAGTTGTCCAGTGGAGAAACACATAGTTCTGCTGTGTGGGAAATTAGGAGAAGAAAACCAATTACAAAACCCCAATGAGCTAACCAGTTTTGGGAAATGCTGGGTGGTGATTAAGGATTAAGGAAAACGGGGGAGAAGGGGATAAGATATATTTTTCCCCTGTAAAATAAAAAAAAAAAATTCCAAAGATGTGGGCTGTCAATTCAGTGCCCAGTTAAATAAAAATTCCATTTAGAGACTAAAAACGTCATCACAGATGTGCTTATGGTATGTCCATTAGTGTCTAATTCCACCAGTCCCCTGCCTCTGAAACTGGTGAGCTAAAACTAGCCCTGAAAAATACAGTCCCTATGAACAGGTCCATTCAAACTGGCTCAGGTTCATTTCTCCCCTCCTGTTTAAAGATTTTTGTTGGGATTTTTGGACAAGGTCCATAAAAACTGGACTTCCCTCTCAAATCTATAAATTGAACTTTACTCCCCTGTAAGTGGGCTTGGATGAAGAGTTTCTGCTCACCACAACTTAGCTCAGGCCAGGCTTGTAAAGCCTTTTTTTGTGTGGGGTAGCAAGTCCCCCCCAACCCCCTTCCTCCATTCATGTTAGAAGAAATTAATTTCAGTGTGCACGGAGGGAGAATATAACTCAAATATAAAGCCTGGCTAAAAATGGAACTACACAAATTGCATTGTTCACAGCCAGGGAGAGGAAAGGAAACCAGCTGGGGGGGAGGGGGTTAGAGGAGGGGAGAGAGAGAAACAGAAATGTATTTTGCAGCTGTCCCAACAAAATGCCAAATTTATTCAAGATTTCAAAAATTGTCTTTGACAAGCATTGACTCGTTGTGTGGGACCAGAAACTAGAGAGGGTGGGTGGGGGTAGAGAGAGACTCTTGCTTATGATTTATAAGAGACTAATTCAAATCTATATACAAGGTAGTAAATTAAAGAGAAGCCTGCAGAAAATTCCATGTCTTACAAAAGGGAGGCAGACAGGTAAAGCCAATATAATCTTTAAAATGACCATTTTACCTAACAAATCTATTTATTCAATGTCATCCCAATTAAATTGCTAAAAAAGTTATTTTACTGAGTTAGAAAAATAATAATAAAATTTATTTGGAACTTAAAAAAGAAAAGGTCAGGAACTTCAAAGAAACCAAGGGGAAGAAAATGTAAAGGAGGTAGATTTAGCAGTATCAGGCCTTAAACTATATTATAAGGTAAAAGCATTGCTGAAGTATAAAAAGGATAAGTTCTATTATTTTAAATAAAAATTTTATTGTTTAAATACAATTTATGTAGCCAAGAAGAGAAGGAATGCAGAAAATTGGGGACAGGGGAAACTTTCATAAACAATCTTTCAGATAGGATGTGATTGGGTTGGAATGCAATATGGTATAGGAAATGATGAGGTGATTGATTTAGAAAAACAGGAAAAGACTGGGACCAATGAAAGAAGATGCTATCAACCTTCAGAGAAGGATATCCTTCAGATGGAAGAAAATAAGCATAACATGGTCTTACATATATGTGTATGAGTTTATATGTGTATATTTACATATATCTATGGGTACATACATATGTATGTATACACATGTATCTCTGTATGTGTGTGTATCCATGCTTGATTGTAGTTTTATGGTGGGGGCGGGGGGAAGGGGTAGAGGGAAAAGGGGAAAGCAAAGTAAAAAGTGCACAGCAAAGAACAGAAGAAAACCAACAAGGAATCAAAGAAAAGTTGGGCAGCTTGAAAACAGTGTGTAGTATTTATTATATAGGTTTTCTTGAAATGAAAATTTATTGTTTTATATTTAATCCTCTCTTATGATCCCTCATTTTGTATATAAATTTAATATTTTTTTCTAATTACCCAAAACAAAAAGGGAGTCAGACTCTTTGGGTGTGAGTCACTGGCGTGGTCTACAAATGGAAATTAGATTAATTTGTTTTTACATCCAAATACCCCTGATCATTTTGAAAACTCCCAGAAGTGAATTTTGTGACCATTAGTACTTTCTCCCGATGTACGGTTAAACCTCGAGCCCCCAATGCATGAGTCACTGTGGTCAGACATTGGCTCCCCTCTTGTGGCTTAACTTGAAGTCTGTAGACAAAGTTTGGGAGCAGAACTCTGAATTCTAATCTAGTCGTATGAGAGGGTTGTAGATACTGGTAAATATCTAGGACTTTAATGGTATGGAGACTTCCCTAGGCATAATCTCCCACTATTCAGCACTTTGTCTTCATCTTATAATACAGAGAATTGCTTGGGCAATGAGCACTTAAATGATTTAGTGGTCTGAGGGGCGTGTGGTCTCATTATATGCTAAACTTGGGGTCAGGAAGACCTGGGTTTTAAATCTGCCTCAGATACTAGTAGTGTGACCTTGGCCAAGTCACTTACCTCAATGGCCACCTAATCCAACCCAAAGCCAAAAGGAATCCCCACTCGAACACATTTGACAAGTGATCACTAGCCTCCAATTAGAGATTGACAATAAAGGGGAATACCCCCCCTAAGCTCCTTGAAGCAGCTCATTCCACTTAGGATTTCTGAGCCTCAGTTTTCTGACTTATAAAATGGGGGCTAATCAAAGCACCTACTTTACAGGGTTATTGTGAGGAACCAATAAAATAATGCTTGAAAAGTGCTTTGCAAATGTCAAAACAATGTGAATGGAAGTTATGATGTGGCTAGTATATATCAGACACAGGTTTTGAACCATAGTCTTTACTGCCTCAAGGAGCATTATCTTGAATCTTTATCTGCTTCACCTCCCTACATCTCAACCATATGTAGAAGGCGATTAGACAGAGACAGAGACAGAGAGAGACAGAGGAGACTCTCACTGTATCTTCAAGAAGACTCTCAAAATCCAGAATACTGAAGAAAATACGCACCTATGTGCCAAGTACTGTGCCAATCACTTCACAATTATTATCTCATTTAATCCTTAAAATGACCCTGGAAGGTAGGTGCTATTATTATCCCCATTATACAGTTGAGAAAACTGAGGAAGAGAAAGGTTACGTCACTTGCCCAGGGTCACACAGCTAAGGACAGATAGGAACCACTTCTAATTCCTCTGGTGATTCTAGCAAGCAGCCATACTCTCTTTAAAAAAACATGATGTAAACACAGATTTTCTTGTCTCAGGCCCAATGCTCTAACCTAGCTGCCCAAAGGAAGTCACAAAGTTAACAATGAAAAGTAATGAGAGAATATTTATAAAGTTGACCAGAAACTGAACTCAAAGGTGTCCATAGTGTTTCAAGATGCCCTAGTCATTGGGTCAGCCAATGAGCCAGAAGAATACAAATACAAGTGAAAAAGAAAAATGGACCTTGCCCTCATGGAACTTGCATTCTAATGGGGAAGACGAACATGAAAGGAATCTGAAGGAGGGAGAAGGGTGGAGAAAGAAGGTATCCAGCACTGTTGGGGCATGAAGGAGAATTCCAGAGTACAACCTGATGAGGAATGGTCTGGTCTGATCCCCATCCTTAAATGGAGATTCTGGGAGGAGCCATCCACTCAGAGGGCAGGGCAGTTCAGAGGGCCCTTCCAAGGACTGATTTCCACAATTTGGTTGCTGATTAATAAAGTCTCCCATCATCCTATTTTCCTTCCCTTTATATTGGAGGTTCTTAACCCTGAGTCCATGAATATATTTCAGGTAGTCCATGAATTTGGATTGGGGGGAAAGAATTACATCTTTATGTTCACTAAAATCTAACTAAAAATTTAGCATGCCCCTTAACCATGAATTTAAAAAACAACACCACATTCTGAGGAAGGGTCCATAGTCTTCACCAGATTGACAACACCAAAACGATTCGGGACTCCTGCTTTCCGTGATGATACTCTCTCCTTGAACAATTCAAGCACAGCTGTGCCCAAGGTGACTCCTATCCCCACAGACTCTGTCCAGCCCCAGTAGACTCGTAGTTAATCTCTGTAATGGCTGTGAAATGTTGGAGCCAGTCCAGTGCATGAGGCAGAATAGCCCCAGTACAGATGTGCCTGACATGCAGGCTCTCCTGAAGCTATGTAGAGAAATTGATTCCCATTTAATGAAAATGTGACAAAAGACCCTGAGGGCTTCAGAGAAAAGCAAAACATCCCAGGGTTGCACACTGTAATTGGACAGTTAAAGCTGCAATTGAAGCTTAAAGGTGAACTGCAGTTTTGGCGACACCTTGTCCATTCCATCCTCATAATAGCCTTATGAGGGAAGGTATATTATCATCCCCCTTTTATAGATAAGGTATAAAGAGGTGAAGTGACCTGCCCATGGTCACATGGCTAGTAAGTGCTTAAGAGGAAATGATCAAACACAGAGCTCCAGAGCTCCACCCACTCAACACTCGATACTGTGATTTTAGTATATTGCCAGTAAGATTTGAGAGACAAAATGGTCAGATAGGAGAGATATAGAGCTCAGCTAGTGCATTTTATAGATGCAGAAAGCAGGCCTGGCTCCAAGAAAAGAAGGGGCCTACCCTTTATTCATCAGCAACCAAGTTGTGGAAATCACTCCTTGAAATGACTCTCTGCCCTGCCCTGCCTTCTGAGTGGATGGCTCCTGCCAGAATCGTCAATTAAGAAAGGGGACCAAGGGCGGCTAGGTTGCACAGTGAATAGAGCACCAGCCCTGGAGTTAGGAGGACCTGTGTTCAAATCCAGCCTCAGACACTTAGCACAAAAAAACTAGCCATGTGACCTTGGGCAAGTCACTTAACCCCAATTGCCCTACCTCCCCCCTTCCAAAAAGAAAAAAAGGGGGGGAACCATTTAAAGAGGGCTTAATTAGTGGCAAGGTCAAGATTAGAACCCATGGCTCCTGACTCCTGTGTTCATGTTCTTCTGCTACTGTGGTTACAAATAAGGACCGTAAGGGTTCCCTTCTTACACTGAAGAACTGAGTAAACCTTCCCAGTAACACCTAGATATTGGAAAGAATGCAGTCTTGGGGCAACAAGGCCCTGGAATCAGGAGGACCTGAGTTCAAATCTGACCTCAGACACTCAACACACTTAAATCTTTATCTACTTTATCAACACACTTACTAGCTGTGTGACTTTGGGCAAGTCACTTAGCCCCAGTTGCCCTGCCTTCCCCCTCAAAAAAAAAAAAAATTCAGTCTAGCCCCTGCCCTTCCCTTCCTTATCCCAGTCTCCAGCTATAGAACTTTAAAAAGATACCCTTAGTCTGGAAGAGAGGCTCTTATCATTTGAGACCCCTTTGTCACTCTGGTGAAGCCTACAAAATCCCTCTCAGAGAAGGGAAGAGGAGCTCAGACTCTGCATACAGGTCGAGATTTGGACACTGGAGCTGATGAATACTGGGAGGAATCCCTTTAGGAACTGGAGGCTAGCTGACAGTTAAACAGCAAAGTGACAGATCCAGAGACCACTGAGGGCCTCACAACTTCTAATTCCTTAATTCCTCTGGTGATTTTAGCAAGTAGGCATTTGCTCTTTTTTACGAAAGAAAGAGAGAAAGAAAGAAAGAAAGAAAGAAAGAAAGAAAGAAAGAAAGAAAGAAAGAAAGAAAGAAAGAAAGAAAGAAAGAAAACAGATTCCCCCTTCCCCACCCCACCTAACCTACTGTTAAAGGCATATCAAATTTAGTTTGACCAAATAGAATTCAGTGACTAAAGAATCTCAGAGTCAGAAGGAACTTTGGAGAAAGTCTAATCCAACCCATCCCTAAACAAGAACCCCACTACAACAAATGCAACAAGTAAGACCTTTATCGAGAGAGAGCCCACTACTATCTCCCAAAATAGCCAGATCATTGTTGGAGAGTTCTGGAAGTTAGGAAGTTTTTCCTGTCATCAGATCTAAATGTGTCCTCTAAGGCCAAACAATAAGATCCAAGCTCTCTTCCTGGTCACTGGATCCTGATGGCTCAGGAGGAGAAAGTGAGGCTGCTGACCTCCCTCACTCAAATCCAAGTCAACTGCAAGTCATGTCATCATCTCCCTGATGCCATGGTCCTCTTAGAAAAAAGACAAACACCGTCTGCAAGTAGACCCGAGCTGTCTGAATGTGGACCCAGTCTGCTGGGTAACTCAGCTTGTCTCTTCCAAGTCATAATCTTTCAAATTCCTAACCTTCTTTTCTCCAAGCTAAAGGAGTACTGAAAGTTACACTGACTCAGTGGCCCTTTTGTTCCCATCCTGCTGGTCAGTCAGTGTTGGGGGAGGCTTCACCCAGTGTGCAGCTTTTGTATTACAGAATGTATCCCTGCCCATGAGCCCTCACCTAAAAGGCAGCTGGGGAAGATCTGAGATCTTCTATCCCCTATTGCTGACATGGACCCATCCAAACTATCTTTATCTCATTGTGAAAGTTATCAATAAAAGCTGGCTCTGTCTTCAATCCTTTGCTGATCTCTAGTGATCGGCCCTTCAGCATGTTGCTACCTTGATGTGTTTTTAATAAACTCTTTTTAATTTTCTTTCCTGAGTTTTGCCTCATTAACATTTTCCTTTTAACAGGATTGTTTCCATATGTTAGTCAGTCAACAAGACTTGAATAATTGTCCACTTAGTGCCAAGTACAATGTTAGGTGATAAGGGTACAAAAACAAAAATCAAACAGCCTCTGCCCTCAGGCAGATTATATTCTTGTGGTTTATCCTTCATTCTCAAAGAGAATGATGACATCAGGAAAGTGATGCCATGACTTGCCAGTGAATCTGATTTAAGTGAGGCAGGGCTGGGAAAAGTCACCAGCCTCACTCTCTCCTTCAGAGCCATCTGGGTCCGTTGGCAAGAGATAGATCAGGACGACTGGAGATGGCCCCCAGGTTATATTCTACTGGGGAA
This sequence comes from Gymnobelideus leadbeateri, assembly GCA_011680675.1. Taxonomy (NCBI): domain Eukaryota; kingdom Metazoa; phylum Chordata; class Mammalia; order Diprotodontia; family Petauridae; genus Gymnobelideus; species Gymnobelideus leadbeateri. The sequence continues at coordinate 33,822 of WOXC01005829.1, read as the reverse complement.
AACAAAATGTATATGTACAAAAGAAAAACAACATACAGAAATACAAAAGATTAATGCACAGTGATTGGCAGAAAGGGTGCTAGCTGCTAGGAGGATGGGGAAAGGCTTTCAGGAGAAGGTATAGCTTGAAGGTAGAACTAGAAGAAACTAAAGATTCTAAGGAGTGGTGCATTCTAGGAATAGGGAATGGCCAGTGCAAAGGCACAGAAATGAGAAATTAAAGGCTCTTGTAAGAAAGCCAGATTAACTGGACCATAGAATTCATGGAGGGGAGTAATGCTTAATAAGTCTGGAAAGGTGAGTTGGAGTTTGGTTGTTAAAGGATGCCAAATGGTGGGATTTGTATTTGATCTCAGTGGTAACAGGGAGTCACTAGAGTTAATTGAGTGAGGGTAATCACTTGACCAGACCTGTTCTACAGAAAAACCACCCTAGCATCTCTGTAGAGTAGCACAGGACTATATGTGGGAGTCTATAATAATAGCAAAAGTAAGAGGTGATGAGGATTTTAACTAAGGTGGTAGTTATTCGGGCAGAAAGATTGATTAGAGGCATATGGTAGAGGTTGAAACTATAAGATTTGGCAAGTGATTGGATATGGGGCTGAGGGTGAACAGGGAGTGGGGATGAGAGTTTGGGAACAGAAGGGACAGGAAGGATGGCAGTCCTCTTAACAATAATAGGGAAATTTGGAAGGAATGGGTTTGGGGGTAAACATAAGAGTTCTGTCTATGACACATTGAGTTCAACATGCCCATGGATCATGCAGATATGCTGAGTCAAATCAAGAAGTACTATAATATTTTTAAGGGAACCATTAATTATTTGTTTTTTCAAAAGAAGACTGAGTCTGTTACATGTACAACAAACCCAAAAGTAAATACCAAATAAGACAATTTTAAGTCATTAAGGATGCTTCTTTAGGTGTCTTAAAAAGAGGTTCAAAAAAAGGGCTTTTGCATACTCTCCACTCAAGTCAATAGCCTGGCCAGACACACAGCACCAACTGACTTACTCTGTGTACATAGCAATACTGAGCTGAATTCCAGCTCAGCTGGTAATAAAATAGAAGTTGGTTTTCCTTTACAAATGGACCAGACTCTCCTTCTGGACAGTCACCCCAAAGAACACATGGGAGATGAGAGTAAAGGAGGGAGTTCTCCATCCCATCACCTTTGTCTAAGGGACAAAGGGAAGAAGGGGAAAGTTGTAGGAGCCAAAGTGGGGCCTGAAAATTCCTCAGCTTTTGGCAGGCCTATAAGAAGGTGTAAGATAAAGCACATTGGTTTGAGGGAGTGGGGTTTGTGGTATTAATTAGTTATTACTTCATGGTCACATTCTTTCCAAACTCACCCATTTTTAAAGCTCCTAGCCACAGGAATGACCCTATGCAGCCAAAGGCCATGTCCACATTAGTCATTCCCTCAGAGGAACAGAGGGAATATAGAACATAGAACTTTCTCCTGGAGTCTTCATAGTCATGGGTCTTGGATCCCTTCTACAGGGGATGGGATAATAGACAAGGTATCTACAAAAATTTAAGCTTCAATTTAAAGTTTCAACTGTCCAATTACTGTGTGAGATCTTAAAATGTAGGAAGGACAACAACCAAGACAGATGGACTCACCAGGTCCTTGGGCAAGCAAGTCCCATTATCTCTATTTCTTTTTCCAAAGAGAGACTAATTTAATTCAACAACCTTTTGTTAAATGTCTATTGTGTGCTAGGTGTCAGAGAAGACACAAAATTCAGTTAACAGTATAGAAAAGGATTGAGAGCAAACATTAGACGAAGAAAGCAAAAAGCAAGAATATGGCTAAGAATATCAAAGAGTTATAGGCAAAATGCAAGGGGAGATCCCCGGGGAAAAAGGTCAATACTCAAAGAGCGTATGTATTTCCCCTCTTTCTACTCTCAGCAAATTATTTATCTTCAAATCTCCTCCTAGGACTGGCAAGTGTAGACAATATAAAGGACCAGAAACCAATATAGAACCATTTTTCTTTCCATATCCAAAGCTGCAAACTCCAGAAAACAATATTTTAAAATCATATGACTGGGGCAACTAGGTGGCACAGTGAATAGAGCACCGGCCCTGGAGTCAGGAGGATCTGAGTTCAAATCCAGCCTCAGACACTTAACACAAAAACTAGCCGTGTGACCTTGGGCAAGTCACTTAACCCCAATTGCCTTGCCTTCCTCCCTCAAAAAAATTAAAAAAAAAAAAAAGACCAATAAACTATTAGGCTGAAATGCCACTGTACAATGACATAATCCGGCAACTCACTCTGCCATCTTCTTAGAAACAACTCCAAACCACCATAACCTTAGTGAGTAGCCACCTTTTTTCTCAGACCACCCGACGTACATCAAAAATTGTTCCCTAATCTATTGCCATTGTTGACCCTCTGTTCCTCTGCTCTCTCTTTTCTGCTTAGCCTATTTATCTTTTCCCCTTGATGCATTGGAATCATTTCATCCATCTTCACCCTCCTGATGACTACTAGCCCTTTTCCAATACCTTACAATCTAGCTTTCTCTACCCAGCAGACCCCAAATTTGCTAAGGGAGATAGTGCAGTACTTTTCCTCTCACGCTCCTCTCCTATAGATTTCTCCATCATTCCCCTGAAACTTCTTCATCCTGAAGATCACGTAATTCATACCATGGAAATACTGCCATCGAAGACTAGCATATATGAGTTCAGTGACTAGCTCTGATACTACTTGTGTGACCTCAGACAAGTCCTTAATTTCACTTGGTCACAGTTTCCTCATGTGCAAGAAGAAGGGGTTAGACTAGACAGCTTCTGAGGTTTCCTCTAGCTTGGATCTCTGTCTCAGGCATATTACTTTGCTTCCTCTGAAACTCACTTTTTTCATCTCTGAAATAGCAAGTTTGGACTAGACTCATTTCTAAGGTGCAAAAGTGAATCTATATTTCTATGTAGAAATAACAGCTCCCTTGAGCCATAAAATCTCAATTCTCTCATCTAGAGAGCAAAAGTTCTCCTTTATCTCTAGGATCCAAGTTATTCTATAACCCATTTGATATATGGCTGAAAAGGCAGGGTGATATGAAATTGTGGAAAACCTTGAATACTAGGCAAAGATATCTGAAATTTATTCAGCGGGTAGTAGGGAGCTGCTGAACATTTTTAATCAGAGGAGTAAGATAAGGACAACCTAAGGACAACAACAACAAAAAAAAAAAAACCCACACCTTATTCTCCAAGCAGTATATGAAGGATAGATTCAGAGGGAAAAATTGAGGCAGAAAAACCTATTATACAACTTTCAATAGACCAAGTGTTGATCATGAAGGCAGTAAGAATGTGACCAGAGAGGAGGGAATATTGCTGGGATAGAATTCACAGTAGTTGGTAAATAATTAAATATTAAGGGTAAGGGAGGAGGAAAAGTCAAAGAAAACCACAAGGTTTCAAATAAAGAAGACTAGATAAATGGTGGTCCCATAGAGGGAAATAGTGAAAGAAGGAGAAACAAGTTTAAGGAACAATTTCTGGACATGCTGAGTTCGAAGTGCCAGTGAGTCATTCAAACAGATCTCCTAAAGACAACTGAATGTGGGCTGGAAGCTTCCAGTCAGGTATGGAGAGAAGGAATGATTCCCTAATGACCTACATAAAGTGTATGATGTTTGTATTTCTACCACAATCAAGTGATTGTCACTTATGCTCCATATGGAGGTTGGTCTCTCTCCTAGAAGAAAATGGAAAAGGTCACAAGGAAGGCCTCTCTGCTGTCCAGGTTGATCAGGGAGAATGAAATGTACCCTTTGGAACACTTAGAATTTCAATGGAAAAAATAAAGATGAAAAAGTACTTAAAGGGTCAAAGAAGAAGATTGGCCTACATTGGAAGACTGGAGAGTAAACAAATGTGAAATATTAGAGAAAGAGAAGGACCACTGAATACTTGGAGCTCTGGAAACTGGCTCCTTGAGGAGGAAGGAGACACCTGTCCTCTAAGGAATGTGAATGTGAACTTACAGATGGTTTCAGAGAAGGAAGGGTAAGAGAAGAAAGAGACAAATAGTGACAATTGGTAATTCCCATTGGTGAGTGACTGGGGAGTTACATACATATTTGGAAATAATTGTTAGTTATTAGATGATTTCTATTCATTTACCTCCTATTTATCAAAGTTTTCCCTATAACACTGTGAATTTCATTGTTTGCAAGTGGGAAACTAGTTTTCATATGCCATGAGGTACCATGAATATAGTTTTCCCTAGCTTTCTAGGTAGAGCTATGAGCCAAAAGAGTAAGAAATTCCCCCAAAGTGGACCTGGGCTCATCGTGTCATCAGAGGGTTTCTATTACACAAGGATTGAGTCTACATGATGTTCTCACCTCCAAGTCATCCATGAAATTAAGGGGTTGAACTAGCTGGTCTCAAGAGGCCTCTTCTAGGTGAAGATCTGTGATCCTATGGTCCTATGACCTGGGCCTCCTTGCTTCTTCCTTCTCCAGTGTTGGGATAGAAGCAAGGAGGTCATCTATATGACTGTCTCTAACTACATTCCAAAGCCAAATGATACCATTTCTTGTACTGTATCTTCCCTTCTCTCCCCCCTGTTAGTAAGAATTAGCTAAGAATTGACTGTGACTCTCTTCTGGATTCTGATTGTCCTCAAAAACTATTTCTCATTTCTTCCCGCCTCACCCTCTTTTTTGCCATGACCATCTTGATTGTGCTAGGTGACCATGTCCAGCTGCAAATTAGCCCACTTTCTTTGCTAATTATACCCTAGCTGTTTACTCTCCATCAGCTCAATTCTTCCCAGAATCCTAAAGCCTGGACAGAATCCACTGAAGGACATGCCTTTACAGGAATAGGTTCAAGAAAGATAAGAAATGTAGCATTTGCAACTTTGTGGTAATGATTCATAACTTTCCCCTCCCTTCCTCTGCAACGAAAATTTTATCAGTGTAACTGTGAGATTCACTGGGGCCTCCCCATGAGATACATGAACTGCACCATTTGCTACAAACACATCTGTGCTGATGTGCACATCTTTTTATCATTACAGTCAATGTGCCCAGCTGCTACAAAGCTTTTTGCTAAGATTTCAGGTTTCAATCCACTATTGCTGAAACAAGGGGAAAGAGGAAAAGAAGATACACCCTAGAAGGTGAACCAAGAAAAAAATTAGTGATCCATTACAGCTGCTTTTCTCCTCCTGAATCAATGAGGAGTCAAAGAATTTCAGGTCTATGACCTGATTCAGGACACCTCAGAAAGTACCCCTCCACTATCCAGAACCCATGCAATATACCGTCCAGGTATGGAATAAAATCGGATTTTCTGAGTAGTGTCCCCTTTTTGTGCCTAATGGTCATGAGAAACTGGACCCAATAATTATTTTTTAAAGCAGTTTGTATTTGCTAGGCAAATTATCAAAGAGGTTTATTGAAACAATAGTTCTAGTAAAGTAATAGCATAAAAAACTCACAAAATCAATAGTTTTTGCAGAAATAAACAAAATTCATGAGAAAGTAATAGAAAACCAGTACAAAATTCATCAACCTACTCAATCTACTAAAGCACATTCAATATTTGTATACATTTTTAAAATTAATTTATTTGTTTAGTTTCAGTTAACAAGATTCAATTCCACAGTTCCTTGATTTTCAAATTTCCTTTACTTCCCTCCCCCCTCCCGCCACGACAGCATATAGTCCAGTATAGGATCTGCAAATACATTCATATTAGACATTATTCCAATTACAAAGGCGTATTGTACTAGGTGGGATGAAAGATGGTAAAGAAGAAATAAAACCAAACAATGAAAAGAGAAAGATCATTTAGTTTTCTTCCATCAGGATTCAGGCTCAGTTCTTTCTAGTTATATCTCTGGATGTCGCATTTCTCTCCTGAGTCTTTCGGGATTGACTTATATCACTGCATTGGTGAAAAGAGTCCAGTCTGTCATAGTTGGTCAGCACACATATGATATGTCTGTGATTGTATACAAATTTCTTCTGATTCTACTCTTCTCATTCAGCATCAGTTTGTATAAGTCTTTCCAGGTAATTATGAAATCCGTCACTTCCTCGTTTCTTATACCACAATAATATCCCATTACATTCATATACCACAACATGTTTAGCCATTCTCCAATTGATGGGCACCCCTTTAGTTTCCAATTCTTTGCAACCACAAAAAGGGTTGCTATAAATATTTTTGTACATATGGGTCTTCCTCCCACTTCTATGATCTGTTTGGGATATAACCCTAGAAATGGTATTGTTGGGTCAAAGGGTATGAAATTATTTATAGTCTTTTGGGCATAATTCCAGATTGCTCTCCAGAATGGTTGGATAAGTTCACAACTCTACCAGCAATGTATTAGTGTTCCAATTTGTCCACATCCTCTCCAGCATTTGTCACTTTCTTGTTTTGTCATCTTAGCCAATCTGACTGGAGAGATGTGGTATCTCAGAGTTGTTTTGATTTGCATTTCTCTAATCAATAGTGATTAAGAGCATTTCTTCATATGTTTATAGATATCTTTAATTTCTTTCTCTGAAAACTGTCTGTTCACATCATTTGACCATTTATCAATTGGGGAATGACTTGTATTCATATAGATTTGGCTCAATTCTCTATAAATTTTAGAAATGATGGACCCAATAATTATTGGGAAATTATAAAGTAAGCAGTCTTCAAGGCAAAGAGGGTTTGTTTTTAATTTATCTAATTTTAATTTATGGAATAAAACAAGGATTTCCATAAGATAGTGTAATAAATAATATTTAATAAATATTATATTAATAAATAAATAATAATATAATAAATAAAAATTGCACATGAAACTGCAAATCTATTATGTACAACTTGCTATTCCTTTTAAATATGTAATAAAGTTATAATGTAATTTTTTTTCCTTTTTTCTTCCCTGCTTCCTCTGCCCTGCCCTAGAGATGGCTACCATTAAACAAAAAAATAGCCTAGAACAACATTACCCACAACTCAGGATTAAAACTTGACTATATTAATTGTTATCATAATAACAAACTGATAAAACTAAAATAAAAATGAGCGAGCAAAGGAAAAAGAATCTGACTACAGATGGCTTCTTTGGTGTAAAAGAAGACCTGGGCTCATATTCAGAGAGATTATCTCCTGAGGACAATTATACAGCCCCCAAAACAAGAGGTGGGGAATGATAGTAGGTAAGTCAAATCTAGAAGGGTGACTGACTCAGCTTTATGAAGAACCAAGACAGAGAAAGATTTATCTGCTTAAAATATCACAAGAGCCCAAGGGGTACAAAACTCAAGGAAGAATGGGACAGGGTTCTGTCCTCTTATCCAAATATTCATTTCAATTAAAAAATACCTAGAAAATACGTGTGAGTGAGTCCTATAGCAAGACCTATAAATGTATTAAAGTCACTAGCACAGGCCAAAAATAATATCTCACCCAGATAACTCCAAGTTTTAAGGAGGATTTGGAGACATAGACCCACAAACAGTTGAAAATTGCACCTCGCAAGAAAAGTCAGGCCCATTACCTACTCTATCCCCTCTAAATCAGCCCAACAAGCCTGCACCCAGGCCATCTAGGCAGGATTAAGGATTAGTTATCATTTCAATCCAATGAAAGAGGATCTATATTTCTCCTTTAGACACATAATTCTCCTGGGCAGGGTGCTTGCCAACACTCTGAAAAAATAATCTTTCAAAATTCTTGCAAACCCACTGTGTTATGATTTCATCTCATGAAATACAACACCTTTACATTAAACCTCATAAAACTAAATCCTGCTGGATCTCCTCCAGACTCCGAGAATAAACAGCTCTATCGGTGATGCTGAGAACAGTGAAACCAGGCCCCTTCTCATGTGGCTGGTTCTCACGTGGCTGCTCTCACCATGGGGTCCATTTTGTAAGCAGCAAATTTGCTTTACTCCTAAAAAATATATATATACATGTGATTAGTCTCATACATAGTTGATTTTGCAAATTCTGCAGGAATGAAATCTTCCCAGCAGCTCAGCATTAATTCCCTTAATAAGAGGGTTGTCCAAATTAAATAGGCACCAATTCGTGTTCTTTTCTGGACTAGGACATTCATCAGTGCTCTTCCTCAAGTTGCTTTTGAGTTGTTAGGGAAATAGATCCAGAGTGTAGGAAGGCTAAATTGAATTACTTTCCTGGCTGACAATGAAGGCTGATGAATTTCCGTTACATACTTGAACCAAGAATTGGTAACAACTCTAAGTACTAAAACACTCAATAAAGGCACTCAAATTAAGTTTCTTCATCTCATTAGTACCTACATAGTTTCCACTATGAATCCAGTGAGGTACAGGCCTCCCCAAGCTTGTAGCAGTATCTCCTAGACCTTCACTCAGCAGCATAGGCATCTATCTTGGTAACTTGAATTGTTTATTAGCCTTAAGACTGTCCTCTGATCAAAGAGTCAGGTATCATCATATAAGCCAAGTTCTACTAGTCTCACTAGGAGAATCCTTTTGGGGTTTTATGCATCCAATAACTGCTATGTTGTGTTTCTTCTCCTTCCCCCTCAAAAATGATAAATAATTGTGTTTAAAAAACACCCCAATGTATGTCCTTTTGAAAGGCATAATATGGACCCTAAAACAAGATGGACTATTTTAGTACATTGTGGTCTTGAGTAGCCCTGACAAAAAAATTCATCACCAAGTGACCAGTGAACTTCTGGTGAATCTCTACTCAATGTCAAGAGATCTAAGAAAAAGTCCCCCACACATATGGTTTATATAATCAAGAGTCCCACAAGATGCCCAAGAATGACTTCTGATCTGTGTTTCTAGAGAGATCCATGTCCATGATCCATCCATCCATCCATCCATCCATCCATCCAAGGTCATCATTGAAGTATCAAAAGTATCCATGACATAGTGGCGGCATAATGTTAAGAAAAGAACACTGAATATTATACCCAAAACGTCTAGGTTCATCTTTCCTCTCTACTAGCAATGTTTGTTTATTTAAGCCAGCTATTTAACTTTGGTCAACCTCAGTTTTTTCATCAGAAAAATGGGAGCTAAAATGCCTGCCCTAATTATCTCATAGAGTTGGGCATCAAATTAGATAAGGATGTCAAAGTGTTTTACAGACTATAAAGAGAAAAATTATAATACAATAGAAAGGGTGTCTGGAGACTTGGATCTGAATTCTGGTTCTATCATTGAGTGCCTGATTAAACTCAGATAAGTCACTGAGCCTCATTTTCCTCATCTATCAAATGGGTTTGGAGGAGATGACCTCTAGAGTCTTAGGATCGCTTTCTGCTCTAAATATATGAAATATATTCGTATTATTAATAAATACTATTGTTGTTTTTATGGTATACCAGATGCCTGTGGATCCTCCTGGAGTTTTTACTCTTGTCTGCCACCTTCATCTGGTATAAAATAAAAGACTATAGGTATATATTCTCTCTTGATATTGGTACAACCTTACTGCATGCTGTGATATATTAGCTTGTTACATACAGTAAGCAGTCATGTGGGACCCAGCTGACTGTTCCCCAGCTGAATATATGTCTTCTGGGGCAGGAGAGCATATGGCAGTAAGTAGTGACTAACTAATAGAATTAATTGGTTTTCCTCCCTCAAATGAGCAGTTTTAGAAGGATCAATTCTGGCTTCCTCTTCCATAGTTTCTAGGATTATTAGGGAGGTGATTGTCTCATCAAAAAATATTATCATTCTTCTCCTTAATTTTACTTTTTGGAGGGCAATTGGGGGTAAATGACTTGCCCAAGGTCACACGACTAGCAAGTGTTAAATGTCTGGGGTCAGATTTGAACTCAGGTCCTCCTGACTCCAGGGCCAGTGCTCTATTCACCGAGCCACCTAGCCACCCCTCTCCTTAATTTTAGAGAAGGGATTTTTTTATTTCCATGCTACACAAGAACAGTTGGAATAATAATACCTACCTAGCATGAGTGTGCTTTAATAAAATAGTAACTCTGTGATAGAGATACTGTATATATACATTTTATAACTGAAAGAGCAGAAGTTTAAACAGATTAGGGGACTTGCCAGCAGTTACACATCTAACAAGTCAAAGGGAGAATTTGAACCCAGGTCTTTCCTGACTCCAAATCCAGTGCTCTTTCCACTATATCAGAGAATATGATGGATGACCTTCAAATTGGAAATGTATGAGAATGCAACGTGGCATAGCCATAGGTGGCTAGCCTTAGATTTAGGAAGATCCAAGTTCGAGCCCTGCTTCTAATATGTACCAGCTGTGTGACCATGCACAGGTCACCTAACCTCCAAATGTCTCAGATAACTCTCCAAGAATATGTTAAAGATGAGTTGTTTTATATACCAATGGAGAGTTTCCATACCCACATTTCCCTGCACCAATGAAATTACAGAAATAGATACATATATCCCCAAAAACCTCCCAACCAGACCATATGTATTCTTAATGATGGCAAAATCCCATTTCTCAAAAATGATATATACCTAGGTCAGCTGAGCCCATAAAGTTCCTTGTCTACTAATGGGCTGGTTCCCCCATGTTTAGAAATATATTAGTGTTACTACACTGTCCTCTTCAAGGAAATGAAAGACTTTGTCATCTTCAATGACTTTGTCCATGTGTCACACAGTCCATGTGTGCATAGAAATTTAGAGCTGGAAGGAGTCTTAGTGATGGATCATTCAAGCCAGGCTGTTGTGGGAAGAAAAATAGCTTCACATTCAAGGAGATCTGGCTTTTAAACCTGCCCTTGGTAATGCTTAGCTGTGTGAGCTTGGGCAACTCAACAAACCTCTCTGAGTCTATTTCTTGACCAGAGAATATAATGTAATAGTATTAAGAATATTTGGACTAACTTCTTCACAGTGTTGGTGTGAAGAAAAGCTATGTAACCTTATAGTGCTAAGGAAAACTTGTTTTATTATTTTCAGAATTAGAAACTGAAGCTCAGGAGGAATAAAATCTTTTACTATATTGCAAGCTCCATGAAGGCAGGGCCCATGTAATGTTTAAATTTTGTATTTCCTCCAACAATGCTCCAAGGCTATACCATAGCTGGCTAATGAATATTTATTGAAGATATTCAACAAACATTTATTGAAGACATACCATGTTCAAGGCCCTGAGCTGTAAACTCTTTCCTCCATGGAAAAAAAATGGTTCAATCACTACCTTCAGGGAGCTTATAGTCTAATAAGCATGAACATTATGGATATTTTACCCATTTGTATACAATGCATATACAAGTAACTATGATACAAGGTAGAAAAGGATGGGGCAAAAAAAGTAGGCAAAAGGCCATGAAAAACTACAAAGAGGGAGAGATCATTTTAAGCTAGGGGAAGACCAAGAGAAGACCCAACAGAAGAAGGTACATTTGAGCTGGACTTTGAAAGAAGGGGGCAGAGGGATGCTTCCACAAGGAGAGCTGAGGAATCTATTGTAAGCATAAGAGCTAGCAAAATCAAGCACAGGAACTGAAGAGGATAGGATAAATACAAGGGACAGAGAATAGTACAGTTGGTCCAATAGACTACACAAGGGAAAATAATAAGAAATAATGATAGATAGGTAATTTGGTGTCAGATTGTTTAGGTCTTTGAATGCTAGTTTACATTTTATTCAGTAGGCAATAGGGAACGTGAGGATTTGAGAGTTTTTTGTTTGCTTGCTTGTTTTTTTTTTTATTAACAGTGTAACAAAAATCTGTAATTGTGGTGTCATATTAGGAAGTTTCCTTGGGCTGTATTATGTGGAAGATAGACTGGAAAGCATATGGTATAGGCAGGAAAACTAGTTAGCATAATATCACAATAATCTACCCAAATAGTGACAAATCTGTACCTGTAAAGTGGGAGGAGAGAAAAGGGGGAATATCCAACAAAGATGGAAGTGGAGGTTAAAATGGCAACACTTTCCCAACTGATTATATTTGTCCAGTGAGAGACAGTGAAGTGTTGAAGAGAACCAAAGGCAACTTCAAGTTCACAAGCCTGGGGAATGAGGGAGATAGTATTAACACTAACAGATGGAAGTTAAGATTGGGGTCAAGAGGGAAGATTTTAGGTTCCATCTTAAATATGTTAAGTTTAAGGTTCCAGCAGGACATCCAGGTAGAAACAGCCAACAGGAAGAGGACATCCAGGTAGAAACAGCCAACAGGAAGCTAGAAATAAAGGACTAATTCTGAAGAGAGGTTGTGTTTGGAGCTATGGACATATTATGTGGAGATGATCATTGAAGCCTTAGTAGTGAGACTGATGAGGGGGGAAAAACTATGAAAAACATTGGTTATATTTAAGGGATAGGAAGAGGGTGGTGATCCAGCAAAAGAGATAGAAAAGGAGCAATAGCAGTGCAGTGAGTAAGAGCGCCGATCCCGGAGTCAGGAGGACCAGGGATAGGTTCCAGCCTCAGAAAATGAGCACCCACACAAAAATAACAACTAGCCATATAACCTTGAGCAAGTTACTTAACCCCAATTGCTTTAAAAAGAAAGAAAGAAAGAAAGAAAGAAAGAAAGAAAGAAAGAAAGAAAGAAAGAAAGAAAGAAAGAAAGAAAGAAGTAGTAAAAGAGATACAAAGAGGACCATTGAAAAACATCATACATTTAGAGCTGGAAGGAACCATCACATTCAACCACATGGTTTAAAATGAGGAAACTAAGAAGGTCCAGAAGTTATGTGACTTTCCCAGGATCACACAGCTAATGTCTGAGGCAGGATTTGAATCCAGGTCTTTCTGATATCAAATGTGGTACTCTTTCCACTATTCCATGCTATCCCTTGTATGCCAAAGGAGTATAGAGTATAAACAAGAAAGCTGTGATCCTTGGTGTCAAGTAACACAGAGAGGAAAAGGAAGACCAGGACACTCAGGAGGCAGGAATGGGGGACAATGTATTGGTGATAAGAAGGTCACTAGAGAGGCATTTCAGCAAAGCTGACTTGCCCACATCAGTCATATGGCTAGTGGTGGAAGGACCAGGACCTAGATGGTTATCTTTTGATTTTTTATAAGTGCTTTTTTCAAATTATACCATGCTGCCATGTTCTAAAGGATGCCAGAACTCTAAAACAAGGAACATTCAATATTCAGTAGATGAATAGCAGCATCTCAGTACAAACTTTGGAAAGTAGGTATTGGTGGGTTACTATGCAACATACCTTATAAGTCCCAATAAGACTCCTGGGACCTTCTGAACTGGAAAGGATACCAGGCCAAACAGAACTTCCCAAGACATCCCAGACCACTGTGATGCCATTCCAGCAGAGCCAGGAGAAGCCCTGATTTTTAGGGGGAATGAGCAATTGATTCAAGAGGTGTGGCAAGATCTTATCTCCCCAAAACTGTCCCTCCACCCACCTGCTATAATGCCATCTTATCCTGGTACCTCACCTGAAACACCCTTCATTAGAGTCTAGGCCTTAATAGAATAGAATGAAGAACTGATAAATTTCACTTGCATTGAAGGGAAGAGGGGCTGTTGGGCAGGGGGCTGGGAGGGATAGACCATAACTGGGAGGAACACACCAATGATAAACCATGGGTAGCAGCAGGAAGATACCAGTTTAGGGGGAGAAATGGAATGCTCTGAATAATCAAGGAGGTGGATAGTAAGTGATTAATATATGCATATTGACTGAGTTGCTGAAAGACTTCAAGCTAAATCGCCTACTTTTACAATTTTGCTCAAACTTGTCTTCTTCTGATTCTGGACCTGTTTAAATATTCCAGAAGGAACTTAGCTCCAACAAAAGAGGCCAGAGACACTCAAAGTTCTTATATATGATACTGGAAGAAACACTGGAGGTCAATGAATATTTTCTGTAGAAGGCAACAGACATGAGTATGGTTCCCACCACCATTCAATAACTGTGCCTGAATTCTGAAGAGTGATCTGATAATCTTAGTACCTCAACTATCAAATGGGGACAATAACACCTCACTTGCTTGAAGACACGGGAATGAACTGGGTGATGTCTTTTTGTTTTCATCTCAGAGCAAGAGGATGGGAGAGGATGGTAGTATGGTCTGAACGGGTAATCTTTCAGAACAAGATGATATTTCTTCCAACATGTAGAGATAAAAAGGGGTAGCCTGGAGGTACTCTCTGTTAAAGTTATTTTCCCATGTCAAAACAACAGTAATAAGATAAACTTCAGCTTGGAGGCCAACTGTACAAGGCCATGAGCCAACACTAATGTTAACAGATACTAGGCCTCATCAAGTATAGATTTTTCATACCATTCCCTTCCCAGCCCTGCTATTTAGATCTGGGCAAACTGCACTTGGTTAATCAAGGAGAGATCAAGTCACCTGAGACCAAAAATAGAAAGGGGGAAAATGGCTTTGTAGAGAAAAAAAAATAATAATTTACCTGAAAGGCTATTGATCATATCATGGATGCAGTATTTCTTCATGAATTTTATTCCATTCCACAAATATTTGTTGAGTACCTACTGTGTGCAAGGCCCCATGCCAAGTGCTAGAGATGCAAATATGAAATGTAGCACAAGCCCTACAAGGATTTGCTTAAATTTAGGACTGTAAAGAGAGGCAATATGGATGTTTTGTGGAAGAAGATGTCTGAAAGTCCTAGGTTCAAATCCTATCCCACATACTTAATATATGTGACCTTGATCAAATTATTTGATATCTCTTAGCCTTACCTTCTTCATCTGTAAAATGACAATGATAAAAAAATTGCATCTACCTCATAACAGGTTTTGTGAGAATCAAATGAGATACTGTAAGAGGGAGATTTTGTAAACTGGAAGATGTTATCTCAATCTCAGCTTGTATTTCAATAAGGGGAGAAATTCTCAGGGCCACTTCCAAGTTTCTGGGCAGATTCTCCCAGAGACAAGTTACCCCAGGTTTAAGGTACTACAGGGGCCTTCATTAAACAAATAACTCACAAACCCCCACTGATATTTTTATCTTTAATGATGCCAGGACATCATTAAGGGAGCAAAAAGACTTCCTCACATAAACCTGGGGCAAACCATCCTACATATACTCTTTATTAATAGGAAGAAGGAACACACATAGGAAATATAAATGAAGATGTACAGGTAGAAGGAAAACATGGAGCTGAGATACATAGGGAATATGTATGTCTTTGTGTATATTCCAGGGTCAACACATGGCAGGGCAACACACCCCTCTGCCTCTTCAGGGCACATATTGGGCTGAATAGGATGTCTGGAAGTCCTAGGTTCAAATCCTATCCCAGATACTTAATAGATGTGACTTTGGATGGTATTTTCAAACAGTCAAAAAGCATAGCCTTTATTAAGTGCCTACCATATGCCACTCATGGTGTAAAAGCACTGGGCATACAAAGATAAAGAACAGAACAATCCCAACCTTCAGGAAGCTCTCTTCTATTGGGAAAGATTAACATGCACAAAATAAACACATGCAGAATATATATATTAAAAAATAAACCAGTAGTACTTAAACAAATTCTAGTTAAGAAGGCATTTTTGGAGAAGGAAATGGCAAACCAGTCCAGTATCTTTGCCCAGAAAACCCCAAATGGGGTCATGGAAAGTCAGATATGACTGAAACAGTTGAACAACAAAAGGGAGGAATCTTAGCAATTAGGGGGAATCAGGAAATGTTTTTTGTAGAAGGTGTAGCTGGAACTATATCTGAAACTAAAAGAGGGATTTTAGGGGCAGCTAGGTGGCGCAGTGAATAGAACACAAGCCCTGGAGTCAAGAGAACCTGAATTCAAATTTGGCCTCAGACACTTAACACTTATTAGCTATGTGACCTTGGACAAGTCACTTAATCTCTATTGCCCTGCCCTCCCCCCTCCAAAAAGCAAAAAAAAAAAAAAAAAAAAATTAAAATAAAAGTGAGATTTTAAAAGGCAGGAGTGAGTAATAAGTTCAATCCAGGATTAAGAGATGACCAGTCCAAAGGCACAGTTATGAAATAAGAAGTGCCTTATGTGAAGAACAGCAAGAACACCAGTTTGGCTAGACTAGAGAGTGCAAGAAAGTGAAGTAATAAAGATATAAATGGGGTGTCTAGGTGGGGCAGTGAGTAGAGCATCCGCCCTGGAGTCAGAAGGACCTGGGTTCGGATCCAGCCTCAGACACTTAATGCACACACAAATAAAAAACCTAGCTTTGTGACCTTGGGCAAGTTACTTAACCTCAATTGCCCTCCAAAAAAAAGCAAAAAAAATAAAGATATAAATGAGACTGGAAAGGTAAGTTGGGGTCAGGTTGTGAAAGGCTTTAAAAGCCAACAAGAGGAATTTATATTTAATCCTAAATGCAATAGGGAACCACTGGAGTTTATTGAGTAGAGGGGTGATTTAGTCAGATCTGTGCTTAAAGAAAACCACTTTGGCATCTGTGTGAAGACTGGAGTGAAGAGAGATAAAGACCATTACAATAGCCCAGGTCAGAGGTGATTAGGGGGTTGTGTGAGTAGAGAGAAAGAGAAGGATGTAGATGTTGTAGAAGTAGAAATGGGAATATTTGGCAACTAAATGAACCTATAGGGTGATGGACAGAGAAGAGTCAAGGGTAACGCTAACATTACTTAATCAGTTAACTAGAAAACTGATGATGCCTCCAATAGAAATAAGGAAGATTAAAAGAGGGTCCTTTCTAGGGAAAAGATAGTGGTGATGTGATACCTTTGAAAAATGTCCTTATTCTGCTTTTGCCAAGCCTGCACCTCACTGACTTTCTAGTTTGCACAGGACACTGGCTAAATGCTATTCTGCTGGACACTACTCAGCCAGATGTGTGCTCTCCAGTGGTTGCTGCTCTTCTGGGCATGCAGTCCTGAGATCAAATCTGTGTGATCCTGAGTGATCTCATTTAATATTTGTCTGCCTCAGCTTCATCAACTATAAAACAGAAATAATAACAATTATCTCCCACAAAAGTGAGATATCTGTAAAGTACTCAGCATATAGGAGTTGCTTCATAAATATTTGTCCCCTTTCTTTCTCCTTTTTATGAGAAAAAAAAATAGTTGTAGCCTTTATTGCTTATTAAGAATGACTTTCTAGGTAGCTAAGTGTGTGCTGGGGATTTCAGAAGTGCTCAGAAGGTTCCTGATCCTCCACATCCCACCCCAACCCACCCACCCCCCAAAAAAAATTCCAGAACACTCTGGGATAAAGAATATCAGAAAATTCCACTCCCTTTTTTTTCCCTTCAGAAAGCAAGCACTCTACACAACCCATTGTCAAACAAGGGCTCCATGGGTTTACATTTGAGGACTGCACTTAGTTCGTCACTAGAGAAATCCAAAGTGAGATTAGGCATCTTCCTATGAGTGTGTGTATATATATCTATGCTCACATGGTCAGTGAACAGCTTTCCAAAATAATTCCTCTGCTCCCTGATACTTATATAAACTTGTCTGACATATGAGAAGTGCAAAGAGATAAAATAGAAAAAATGCCACTTTAAAGTTCATTAGAAAGGAAAGAGCTTATGAAAGGGCTAGTTTGTCTTTTCCCTGTATGTCTCTCATCACCTCTGTTCTGCAAACATTGTCAGGGTTCCTTTAATTCATCAGTAATGGAAGATCTGACCCCAGGAGCTCTTTGCCAGAGACAAGAGCATGTGAAAGCAGAAGATGTCTGTGATGGGAGGGTGGATGCTCTGGTGTGTATGCTTCCCAGCTGGTGTGTTCAGGGTCAGATTCCCTCCTGGTCTAGATGAGTAGAGGGCCAGGGCCTAGAATAGAATAGGCACTTCATCGAGGCCACTGAATGAACGGAGGAAGAAAAGTACTATGTCATTCTCATAATCCAGAATGTGAGCCTAGTGATTATTAAGAGACTAGTGACATGTAAAAATCACAAGAGCTAAACATTGCCTAGTAACTTTCTTATTAAGAGACTTGGATTTTTTTCATCTTATATTACTTACTTGAACACTATACTCTGGGCTTTCATCTGGGGTCTTGGAGGGAACAAAGGGGAAGAAGGACTGAGGCACAGAAAAGCAGTGATCTTCCTATGGTTGTAAAGTAAGATGACCTCTTGTGCTGAAAGTCAATGGACTGTTCAAAATGGCATCCTTCAGTCCAGAAAACAGGTCATTTCCCTGCAATTCATATGCTATACAGAAATTCACAGGATCAGGTCCTTTGGATGCTAGACTCTGGAAGGCAACCAATTCAACCTTTTCATTTTATAGTTGAGGAAACTGAGGTCTAGGGAGGGTAAGTTGACTTGCTCAAGGTCACAGAGGTAGTAAGTATCAGAAAGTGGATTCCAACCCAGTTCCTTTGACTCCATAACTCTTTCCATCATACCATGATTGTTTTTCTAATGTTTCATTTCTATTTTTAAAATCCAAATGGCTCAGTAATCATTTTTGAGCACCACAATTTTCGCTGACATTTTCCATTAAGTACACCAATCATGTCTATTCAGGAGTTCAAAGAATAAGTCTAATGTTTAATATAAAAATTATCTGATGCTGGCTGAACTTAAATTTTTAAGGTTCTAGCCTGATACTAAAGTTCAAGTTCATTCATTGCAACAAATTTCAGCATCTTCCTTGGGGCAATCAATCTATACTTTTGCATTAAAAAATCAATCAGTTCTGAATTAAGCCAATATTCTTGGGAAAATTAAACCCTCTCTTTTGTAGGATAGTCAGAACAGCAGAACACAGATACACATTGTAATAGAATCAGGCAAATACCATGATTTCATTCAGCTTCTGAATTCATTTATACCTGTAGACTTTTTTTTCCTATGTAGAGAATTCTGGGAGTTACCACATCTGGGAGATAACATATCTGACTGGTGTCTTTTATCCTCAAGTCCAAAATAGTAGGACTGGGCCACAGCTCTTAATCTCACCAATGACCTTTATAGGTTGTGTATAGTGAGTGAAAAGGGTAGTGCCAACCTGTGGAAGCTGGTCTCATCCTCACTCACCCTGCCCTTCCTGAAACAAGGTTAAACTCTCCTGGGATTCAAATTCTAATAACCCACAAACCACTATCTCCACTCATTTTTCACTCAGTCGTGCATTCTTGTAGACTTGAGACCAGAGATTATTTCATTTTTGTCTTTGCATGCTAAATACTTTGAATGTAGGAACAAGTAACAAATATTTGTTGAATTAAATTGAAGAAAACTATGACACCCCCCCAATATCTAGCATGATGCCTGCAGACTTAAAAAAATGAAATGACATGATGTAATGCATATTAATATTCTCATTTTATCACATTGTGTTTGTTTCTATGCTAAAGTTGCATTAAAAAAATCTTTTGCACAAGTTTTGTTCTTTATATATTAAGGTATTGCATAGATCTGTTTCCACAGTTTTGTGGTCTATGCATTGTATGAGATATATAATAACTTGGACTTAAATAATGTATTGTGGATGGAAGACTTCATAAATTGCAATATATCACTGTAAACCAAACATTGGTTTACAGATCCCAGTCCCCTAGGAGCGTTACAGACCCCGGATGTTGGATTTTACACATGAAGCACTGATTAAGCCCAAAGATTTATAAGAGCACGTGAAGAAATATAGGTCCCTACTGGGTGATGAACCCAGCCCTCAGACAGAATCATTATTCTCCCTAAGATCACATCTAATACTAAATCCTCACAGGGGCACTCAGGTAAATGGTAGCCCAATAAACGCTCAGAAGAATTTAACTTTTTCCTTTACTTACCCATTCGCCAGCACCCGGGAAGGAAACAATTCAATTTAATGTCACAAGTGTTTGTTAAGTCTACAATGTGTCAGGCCCTGCACTAGGCAGGTAAGTGCAGGGGCCCCAAAGACAAAAATGAAAGTCCCTGTCTTCAAGGAGTCTACTCTGTACAGGAAGAAACAGTATGTATACAGATAAATAGACAGAAAATATCTTCACAAAATTTCAGAGGGCACTTAAAAAGAGGGAGCACAGGCTTCTTGCAGGTGATAACACTTTAGCTCAGCTTTGAAGGGAGGTAGAGGGGTCCACTTGGTGGAGAAAAAGAAATAAAATATTCTAGGTTTGGGCATATCCTGTACAAACACAAGACTGAGGATGGAATGGAGTATAAAAAGACTATGAATTGGACCAATTTGGCTAGAACAGAGAACACATAATTGGAAATTGTGTGTAATCAGTGCAGAAATATCAGGGGAAGCCAGACAAACCACGAAGGCCTTTAGATGCCAAACAGAGGGATTTGTAAATTAAACAGGGGCAATCAGGAGCCACCGAAGCTTCTTGATCAGAGGAATGGCACTTGTTTTCATAATACCAATTTTAAGGAGATTGCCTTATATAGCAGGAGAAAGATAATGAGAGCGTGAATAGGGTGATGCCACGTGAGTAGGGAGAAGGAAACAGATGTGAGAGAAGTTTTGGAGGTAGCCTTGGCAACTGAGTAGCTATGAGGAATGAGAGAAGGAAAAGCAGAAGAGGACTCCTAAGTTGTAAGCCCAGGGCCCAGAAGGATAGTCAGGACAACAGAAGGTGTTTCACAGAAAACCTCTCCAAGGTTCCCGGTGATATCTTAACTGCCAAATCAAACAGCCTTTTCTCAGTCATCCTTCTTGATCTCTCTGAAGTGATTGATGCTGTTACCATCTTCTCTTTCACATTCTCTCTTCCTCAGGTTTTCATAACCTTGTTCTCTACTAAGTTGTCTTCCACATATTTGTCTGTTCATCTGTCTCCTTTGCTTTGTCATCTATGTTGTGTGCCCTAACATAGGTGTTCCCTAAGGCTATGCCCTGCTCTCTCTTCTCTTTTCCTCATATACTCTTTGACTTAGTGATCTTATCATCTCCCATAGGTGAAAGGATCATTCATGAAGATATTCCCAGATCTATATATCCAGCCTTAGTCTCTCTCCGGAGCTCCAGTCCTGAATTAGCAATTGCCCTTCAGACATCTCAAACGGAATGTCCTATAAGCATCTCAAGCACAGAATTGTGCAAAATAGAGCTCATATTTTCCTCCAAACTCTCCCATCTTCCAGATTTCCCTATTACTGTTGAGGACTTGTAGGAATATCAAAGGCATGAGATAGTTCCCTGTCACCTTTTCAAAAGGTTCCAATATCATTACTTTTCAGGGACAGATCTGAGGATTGCGGTCCCCAATATAAAGGAGGTTTTCCAAGACATTTCATGGAATCATCAGATTGAGACAGAAGCACCATTGTTTTTACTGTCATTTTCAGATTGAAATATGACATGGGGGGGTGGAGTCAAGATGGTGGAGTAGAAATAGGACTTCTGTGGGACTCCCACTTCAACCTCCTCCAATTCATGTAAAAAATGACTCTAGGGGTGGCTAGGTGGCGCAGTGAGTAGCGCGTCAGCCCCGGAGTCAGAAGGACCTGAGTTCGGATCCAGCTTCAGACACTTAATGCACACACAAACAAAAACCTAGCCGTGTGACTTTGGGCAAGTTACTTAGCCCCAATTGCCCTCCAAAAAGCAAAAAAAAAAAAAAATGACTCTAAACAAACTTTGGAGCTACAGAACCCACAAAATGACACAGAGAAGCTAATCTCCAGCTGAAGACAGGCCAGCAGGAAGGGACCAGCACAGTGCTCTGGGAGCTGAACACAATGCTGAGCTAGCCTGAGGTTTTAGCCTCAGGGCAGCCACAACCAGCCTACAGCTGGAGGGACTTCAGATCACCAGCAGCTGTGTCAGTTCCCAGAATTATCAACCCATAGGCAAAGTGAGAGGTCAGTGCAGTGTGGACTTTGGGACCTGGAAATTTGAGGGTGTGGTCTGGCCTTTGCCCCCAGGGCAAAAATCAACTGAGTCATGTCAGCCGTCCAGCCACTGCCACTTGGCTGCTTCAGAGCTCCAGGCCTGCAGATTGTAGGGGGACCAAGCAGTCTGAGGGGTAATTGCTCTTACTTTAATCTGCTTGGATCTGGATCACTGTCTGGGGTGGAGGTCCTGGGGTGTGTGACCAGTGTACTAGAGCACATGGAGGTTTCAGAGAGGGCACCCAACTAATAGCTCCAGCAGCTATTAAAACCCCAGCTATTGGGACAAAACTCCCCCCTCTCCTAGCTGAGTTCTACTGTGGCAAAAAGCTCAAGAGTCAAGTAATTGAGTGGCAACATGAGCAAGCAAAGGAAGCAAGGCAAGCACAGTGGTCTTACTCTGAATTCCTTTTGGGGGGACAAAAAGGATTGGGGCATGGAACAGGAGGAAGATAGTAAAGTCAGAACTCCTGCACCAAAAACTTCCAACAAAAGAATAAGCTGCTTACAGGCCATAGAGGAGCTTAAGAAGGATTTTGAAAACCAAATAAGAGAAATGGAGAAAAAATTGGGAAGAGAAATGAGAATGATGCAAGAAAATTATGAAATGAGAGTCAACAACCTGACTGAAGAAAATAACACCT
Organism: Gymnobelideus leadbeateri; assembly: GCA_011680675.1. Lineage (NCBI taxonomy): Eukaryota > Metazoa > Chordata > Mammalia > Diprotodontia > Petauridae > Gymnobelideus > Gymnobelideus leadbeateri. Next base: position 11,418 of record WOXC01005829.1, on the reverse strand, counting down.
TAAAAATAGACTAACTCAAATGGCAAAAGAGGCTCAAAAAGCCAATGAGGAGAAGAATGCCTTAAAAAGCCAAATTTGCCAGATGGAAAAAGAATCCCAAAAGCTTACTGAAGAGAATCATTACTTCAGGATTAGATTGGAGCAAATGGAAGCTAGTGACTTTATGAGAAATCCAGATACTATTAAACAGAACCAAACAAATGAAAAAATAGAAGGCAAAGTGAAATATCTCATTGGAAAAACCATTGACCTGGAAAATAGATACAGGAGAGATAACTTTAAAATTATTGAACTACCTGAAAGCCATGATCAAAAAAAGAACCTAGAAAACATCCTTCAAGAAATTCTCAAGGAAAATTGCCCTGATGTTTTAGACCTAGAGGGCAAAATAGAGGTTGAAAGAATCCACAGATCACCTCCTGAAAAAGATCCCAAAAAGAAAACTCCTAGGAATATTATAGCCAGGTTCCCCAGATCAAGGAGAGAATATTACAAGCAGCTGGGAAGAAACAATTTGAATACTGTGGAAACATAATCAGGATAACACAGGATCTGGCAGTTTCTACATTGAGGGATCAAAGGGCTTGGAATATGATATTCCAAAGGGCAAAGGAGCTGGGAGTAAAACCAAGAATCACCTACCCAGCAAAACTGATTATCATGTTTCAGAAGAAAATATGGTCATTCAATAGAATAGAGTACTTTCAAGCATTCTTGATGAAAAAACCAGAGTTGAATAGAAAATTTGATGCTCAGATACAAGAAGCAAGAGAAGCATGAGAAGGTAAACAGGGAAAAGAAATCATAAGGAACTTATAAAAGTTGAACTACTTACATTCCTACATGGAAAAACAATAATTGTAACTTATGAAACTTTTCTCAGTATGAGAATAGTTGAAGGGAATAGAAATGTATACATACATATGTCTATATAGGAGGGTATGTGGGCATATAAATTCATATGTGAGTGTGGGTATATATGTGTACAGGTATCCATAGACAGAGGGCACATTTAATAGGAAGGGATGATGCTTAAAAGTTGACATTAAGAAATATGAGAGAGGAATATAATGAGAGAAGATGGGGAGAGATAGAATGGGGTAAATTATCTCATATAAAAGAGGCAAGGGAAAACTTACAATGGAGGGGAAGAACAGGAAGGTAAAAGGAAATGAGTCAACCTTATTCTCATTGAATTTGGCTTATGGAGAGAATGACATACACACTAAATAGGGTATCTCACCCTTCAAGAGAGTAGGGGGTAAGGGGATGAGAGCGGGAATGATGGAAGGGAGGGTGGGGCAGGGGGAGGGAAGTTGGAAGCACCCACTTTTGAAAAGGGACAGGATCAAAGTAGAGAATAGAACTAGTGGGGGGTGGAATACGATAGAGGCAAATATAGTCAGTCTTTCACAATATATCCACTATGTAAATGTTTTGCATAGCTACACATGTACAACTTATGTTGAATTACTTATCTTCCCAGTAAGGGTGGGTGACAAGGGAGGTAGGGAAAGAATCTGGAATTCAAAGATTTAAAATAAAATGTTTAAAATATATTATTATTATTATTATTATTAATCTTCTTACATGTAACTTGGAAATAAGATATACAGGCACTGGGGCATAGAGATCCACCGTGCCTTACTGGAAAGTCAGAGGGGGATAGGAGAGAGCAGATTGTGGAAGGGGACATTCAGTGGGATCACTATTTTGGGGTGGTTGGTAGGGAGAAAATGGGAAGAAAATTTGTAACTCAAAGTCTTGTGGAAATGAATGATGTAAACTAAAACATAATAAAAAAAATTTTAAAGAGATATATGACATGGGCCACCTGGAAGAGGGAAACCCAAGTTAAGAGTTGGGGTCTCCATCAAGAGATGAATGCATCAACAAGTCACACAGAAGTAAATGGATGAAATTGAACAAGACAATGTGTGGGAAAGGTCACCATCTGTTTATTCCTGACTTCATCTTCCCACTCCATTCACTGATTCATCTAAGACACAGCAGGTCTGCATGGCACATACCATAATGGAAGATTGCATCAGTTATTTTTCCAAAATGGAAATGGATATGTTCTCAATCACAACTTAGAAGAGCCTGGGCATCTTCTGTGCAGGGGCAAGAAAGCTACTAGAGGCCAAAATGTTCTTGGTTTCATGGGAATATTGAAGGAAAGAAGAGGCAAGAATAGTATTGGACAAAGAAAATGTCACTTGCAGAAATAATGGAAAACAGTAGCTTCTATCATGCACTATGATGAAAAGAGTTGGTTCCTAAAGCAAGCAGAGATGTGTAAGGTTTGTATGACCTCCTAACATTCTTATAGAAAGGCTGCCTTTTTCAAAACACATAGACACCTTTATCTTTAACTGGGAAAAAGAGGATTGCTTGATTAGCAGACATACTGCCATAGCCTGGTAAGACACCACTTCATTTAATTTTTTTTCAAAGGTGGGGGAAGGACTATAGGAAAAACCCCACATATACCAAAATATTTGTAGTGGTATTTTTTTGTGATAGCAAATAACTGCAATCAAGTAGATGCCCATCTATTAGCTAAACAAATCATGGTACACGTGATAACTCAACAAATCGTGGTACGTGAATGAAATGGTATAAGAATGCTATAAGAAAATACAAATATGATGAATACAGAGAAGCACGTTCCACACTTCCCAACTCATGTGAGTGATGCAAAATGAAACAGGCAAAGACAGGAGACCAACTACAAAATGACTACAACAATCTAAATAGAAAAAGCACAGAACAATTGAAAATGAACATTAAGAAATTCAAAAAAGTAGGGGCGGCTAGGTGGCACAGTGAGTAAGAGTGCCAGTCCCAGCATCAGGGTGACCCAGGATCGGTCCTGGCCTCAGAAAATAAGCACCCACACATAAATAATGACTGGCCGTGTAACCTTGAGCAAGTTACTTAACCCCAATTGCTTTGAAAAAAAATAATAAAAAAAGAAATTCAAAAAAGTGGCCTCAAATATGTATTAGAGGACTCATAACCACTCTTCTACAGAGGTTAGGGGTATGAGATAGTGGAGGAGGAGGGGACAGGGGTGCAAAACATTAAATAAATCAAGTTTTTTTCAATATACTGATCAATTTTACTGATTATTTTTTTCTCTTCCAGTCTTTCTTTAAAAAAAAATTCTTTGTATAAGAAAGGATAGTTCTCTGGTAAGGAAATTGCAAGCATGCAGAGGGGAATTTTGGCAATGTAAAAATAAAAGATACCAATAAAGGTCTAGGGTTTTGGTTTTGGTTTTGTTCTTAAGGATTATGGGACCATAAATCTAAAGCTGGAAGGGAATTTCGAAGTCATCTATACAACCCCATTATCTGAGAAATGAGAATACTGAGTGCCACTTCAGTAGAGTCGTCCCTCCCCAATTGAAGAGTTTCTTTCCAAGACCTTCATTTGAGAAAGTACCCAGGGTACCCACCCCATTTGGCTCCTCACTTTTCAGATTTTCCATCTTGATCCCACATGTATACCACCCCTCAAACCTTTCATCTCCTTTTAATGAATTACCTTCTCCCATTAGAATGTAAACTATTTGAGGGCAGAGTTTCTCTTTTCTTTTTGTTTGTAGTTGTATTCCCAGTATTTAATACTACCAACACTTAATTTGTTTTCCCATTATTATGTTTTCCATAATAAGAACTCAATAAATGCTTTATTTTCTCTAAGTGGATTCCCCAAAGTAACATAGATAATGAACATCAAATGATATTATCTGAATGGAAGAGTCACTCCACAGATCTCTTTGACAATTTCTTCTTTCAGAAGACAATATGACCCTCCAGGATGGTGAAGGAGCTCTAAACCGAATCTTCCAAGAATTATTGAGAATGAAAAAGAGAAGATTTGTGAGGAAGATGAGAAAATTGTGCAAATGTTTGAAATACCTTCATGTGAAAAAGAGACTCATCTACTTGGCTCCTGGAGGTAGAATCAGGACTTTCAGGATACGTTATAGGATGCAACTTGGACTTAAGAATTTGCAAACAATTATAGCCATTTAAAAAGCAAAAATTTGCCTTGTAAAATAGTGAGTTTACCACTGCCAAAAGTTTCAGAGATAATATGGAATGGTTTCATTACTTCATAGACGGAAACAGGAATGTGCTAAAGCCAGCTTGAGAAAGCCAATTGTTAAATTTTCATTATAAGTATTTACACTTTGGAAGTTGGTAAATACTACAAATCAAGGCTTGATTTACTATTTCATTGATTGTCTAGACTTAAGAATGAGATGGAGTGAATGTTAATAAAGCAGATTAAGCCTAAAAGTGTGTCCTGAGTACGTTTTTTCCTGGAAAGTCAATTGTTAAACATTACCCATCACCCCAGTGAAAGAGATTGGATCAGTGGATCTCAAGATCCTTTCCAAAAAATGAGATTATACAATCTACTCCAAGTGTTTCATTACAACCCTCCCATTATTACTGGCCCCATTTTGTACTGATCTTTCTTGACCAATGCTAGCTGGTGACATGGAAGAGTTACTTTAAAGGAAAAGGAAGTCTTTAATTCGATTGCCAGAAAATTAGATGCCAGCATAAAAAGCAACACAACAGTGCCCATTATAGGCTCTCCCATGAAGAGGTCATCACCAAGGCTCAGGGAGGCCTCCCCTACAACCTGAAGCAGAAATACAGTCCTATTGTCACTGATACTTTAAGTAATTTGCTCAGCTGGCCACCTTATCTCTTCATCCTCCCAGATTCTTAAATTTGTATCTATGATTTAACCAGTAGTCAAATATAATGGTATTTGTGTAAGGTTTTAAGGTTTGCAAAGCACTTTACACTTATCATATCATTTGATCCTCACAAGAACCCTGGGAAGATGTTATTCTCATCTCCATTTTATAGAGTCTGGGCCTGGGATCAAAAAGACCTGAGTTCAGATTCAACCTTAGACACTTACTAGCTGTGTGCCTCTGGGCAAATCACAGTCTCTGCCTCAATTTCCTCAACTATAAAATGGGGATAATATCATAGCAACTTGACCAAGATCACACAGGTAACAATCAGAAGTGTCAGGATTTGAACCCAAGTCCTCTGAGTCTTTCCACTATAGCACACTGCTTCCAATAATATATGCAAAATATATCATGTATTAGGGGCAGCTAAGTGGTACAGTGGATAGAATTTCTAGTCTTCCGTTTGTGAGTCCAAATCTGGCTTCAGATACTTACTAGCTGTGTGACCCTGGGCAAGTTATTTAATACTGTTTTTCCTCAGTTTCCTTATCCATAAAAATGAACTGAAGAAGGAAATGGCAAACCACTTCAGTATCTTTGCCAAGAAAACCCCAAATGTAGTCATAAAGATTTGGACACAATTCAACAGCAACAACAATAAAAATCATGTATAGATAATTTATTGTTTTATGTATGTAGTAATGTATGCAGAGTTCAAAGTGTGATAGAAACATCAGTTACTACAAATTCAGTTGTAATGTTTTTTAAATCATGCCTAAGAACTTAAAGGTATCTCTAAATGACAAGTAAAAATTCCTTGCCCCCCTTTAAAAATTAGTGGGTTTCATTAAATGTCTGTGACAGAACAGAATCACATTATCTGTGAGTCATCAGTAAACTAACATCTTTCCAAAGTGTCACGATGACACTTTGATGCTCATTAGACCATCAAGAGTGAAAATGGTGGTTTTGGTATTTTCAACAATCTACACATCGGAAATAAAAGATTAGCCCAGCACACTCAGTATCCCTTTCTAAACACTAATAATCCAGAACAGCAAGGTGAAATTCCAGAGGAGCCTCCCCCCCCAAGATAAACCGCCCTTACCCAGAGGGGATTGAAACTGGAAGATCACGTTCCATCTTATGGGATGCAACAGGAATGAGTCCATGTGGTCAAGCGCCACCCAGAGGCTCTGTTCTCACATTGCACTAGTCAATTCATTCCTCCCTTGAGGAAGATCTCAGATGAAGGGATTCTAATCAGGAAGCAGAAAGATCACATTTTAAGAGAATAGAGACTATCTAGTCAGAAGCTCTTGGTTCCGATTCTGTCTCTGACACTTCCAATGTGATATTGTGCAATTCACTTAATTTTCTTGGGCCTATGTTGTTTCATCTATAAAATGAAGGTTGGACTAGGTGGCTTCCAACAGCCAAGACCTATCCAGCTCTAACTCTCATCATATCTGTTAGTGTATCAGAACATGGACCCATCTCTATGTATATCTATGGAAAGGGGGCAAGAGAGACAAGGAATGGAAGGAGGGACATGCCCACATTGTGCACTCAGGTGGAGGCAGAACTGGCTTCCCCAGGACAGCTGCTCCAGTCAACATACCAGCAGGACTCAGGAACCATCCACAAGGCTCAAGATTCATTAGCTCAACATCCAGCCAGCTCTGCTCTTGAAATGACTGCTCCAAAATCCTACCAAGTAAAGCCAAATCTTCATTATTTGTGCTAATGAGAAAGAAGGATAGCAAAGGTAATTGAATCCCACTGCCCACACAGAAACTTTTAGCCAATAATTTCAAACTTCCACCTCCAACCAACAATATTGGTTGTTGGTTTTTTTTTCTTTAAGACCTGCTACCAAGTCACTAAATTTATGTCTGATATTTAGGTTTTGCCGCCTCTCTTGTCTGCTGTCACCCTCTGGTGGATCAGAATTCTCCCCAAAATGTAGCAATAGTTCTTACATGATAGAAAATGATAAAGAAGGAACAGGGAGATTCCTTTTACCTCTCTAGGGCTCAGGTCCTTCATCTAGGTCTCAGGTCCTTCATAGGTAAAATTAAAGAGTTGTACTAGACACCAGCTCTGAATTCTATGATCCTAGTCTCACAATAATTCATAAAATAGACCAACTATTCCAGAACAATCTAGTGTTGTCTTCCACTTAAAGAAATCATCATTTCATTTTCAACCTTTTAAAAGAGGCAGAAAATAAATGCTCCTGCCAACTGAAAAAGCTGATTAGGTGGCCTACTTAACTTGGACAGTCCAGATTCAAGCTTGCTTGCCAGATGGCTGGAGAGGAAGGAAGGAAAGAAGGAAGGAAGGAAGGAAGGAAGGAAGGAAGGAAGGAAGGAAGGGAGGGAGGGAGGGAGGGGGGTAAGGAAAGAAGGAGAAAGTGAGGAGTAGGAGAGAGAAGAAAGAATTATTTATTAAGTGTATACTGTGTGCCAGGCACTGGGCTAAGTGTTTTACAAATATTATCCCATTTAATCCTCACAACAGCTCTGAGAAGTAGGTGCTATTATTACCCAGTCTTACAGATGAGGAAACTGAGGCAGATATCGGTCAAGTAACTTGCCTGAAGTCACAATGCTAGTGTCTGAGGTCAAATTTGAACTCAAGTCTTCTTGACAAGCCCAGAATTCTATCCACTGTGCCACACTATCTTTAGGCACCCATAAGATTTAACCATCCACATACTAAGAAACACACACAGCAGGAATTCATTTCTAAAACACTAATCCAATTATCTTCCAATGTTTTCCTATTTGGATAATTTGTCACTAAGTTCTCTTTCTCTACTGTTTTTGAAAGAAAAGGCTGAGAGGCCAGAATCTGTCTGATTTTAATTATCTTTATTATAGCAGTATAGGTGGTACAGTGGATAGAGTGCTGGACCTACTTGCTAGCTGTATGATCCTGGGCAACTCACTTAACACTACCTCAGTTTCCTCATCTGTAAAAATAAGCTAGAGAAGAAAATGGCAAACTAGTATCTTTGCAAAGAAACCCCAAAAAAGGATTACAGAGTCAGACATGACTGAAAACAACTAAACAACAACATGATTGAAGAGGTTAATGGCTTCATTCATTATCTTCTGTCTTCTTCAAGAATATAATTTTGTGTCCAGCTTTCAGCCATAGAAGTTGAAGGAAAATCCATTTACTAGAAATTTACTCTATTCAAAGTGCTTTGCCATGATTTATGGTCAGGAGAGGTGGCCAAAAGTGCTCTCTTCTTCTAGTCTTGGAGCCTATAATTTACATTAAAATGTCCAAAGACAATGAGGATTTTCCTGATAGAAGCCAGGCCCAATGTTCTTGATAGAGGAAGAAAAAACCAAGTCAGCATAGTCCCCAAGACCTTAGCCAGTCAAAAGAATGCAGCTTGCTGAACCACGCAAGGGCTTCAGTTGTAGGATTCAAACTTTGAGAACTCACCTGGGCCAGTATTGGAGCAAATTTTGCCAATTTTTATTCTACTTCATGAGATATTTGACAAGAATTCACAAAAAAAGTGCCACAAAATCACTGCAGTTTATGCAACAGTGTTAGTTACCAGGGATGAAGAGAGTGTTTATTGCAACTCTTTGTAGTGACAAAAAAAGAAATGGAAACCAAGAGGAAACTTATCAATTGGGGAATGGCTAAATAAATTGTGGTATCTGAATATGATGGAATACACTTGAGCTATAAGAAATAAGGAAAGATGATTTCAAAGAGAAATGGGAAAACTTGTACAAACTGATGCAGAGTGAAAACAACAGACACATGAGAACAATTTGTACTATAACATCAAAATCACAAAAAATGAAAACTTTTTATGACTCTTACAAACTGATGAAGAATGAAATGGGCAGAAGCAGAGCAATTTATGTAAAAACAATAACTTGGCCAAGGAAGAAAACTTTGAAAGCTCTAATAATAATCATCAATCAATGACCATGCATGATTCCAGAAATTCAATGACAAAGCATGTGACCCTCTTCTTGAAAGAAAAGGGTGCAAAATGAGACGTATATTTTTTTAAAACAATCAACAAGCGAATTTGCTTTGCTTGGCTATGTTGACTATGCAAATTTCACGCAAAGAATTTATTTTCCTTTTTTTTTCAATGAGGAGGGTAAGAGAGAGAGTATAGAGATTTTTGTTCTTTTTTCTAAAAGCTTTAATTTTTTAAAATGATGAAAAGATAGAAAAATTCTGCAAAGAACTTGATAAGACTCTCTATATAAAGTCGACATAGGCTGATACATGGTACCTTCAAAGAGAACATAAGAATAAAGAGAAACAGAAGGGAAAACATGGTTCAGGGAAAATATATTAATTTGTAGTTAACACAGAAGCCTCACTCCTTTATTTCACAAACACTTTCTTCAAGAAAAGAATTGGTAGACATAAACAATCTACTTTCCATGTGTTTAATGTAGAAACATTAGTAAACTAGAAACACTAGTAAAATTGGAAAGTCTTTCTCTACATTTTCTAATTGAGCTGTGTATTTAAATTATGACCTTGGGTGAATGTGAATGTGTGAAGAAACACACAATGAAGGGAAAAGAAAACATGTGGCCCTGAAGATGGAGGTCAATCAACAGGATGGTTGAGAAATATTCCTAGATGAGTGTGCAGGATGTCACAGAGGGGACAGAAACATAGTGCTAGAGGAATTGATACCTAGATGCCATGGCAGTTTCTGACTATTTACAGGACACAGTCTGTTCAATTTTTTAAAGAATAACTAAATTCCAGAACAAACCACCTTGTGGAGACAGAGTAACAAGAAGTAAAACAACCTCCTCCTCCCCTATAACTGCTCCAAAAAGATCTAGAAAATGCATCATAGGGAATCCTGATCATGAGATCCAAGAAAAAAATTCATGGTGAGTTATTTTTCCAGCCAAAGTCATCATGGGGAGAGAGACAAATAGCTCTGCAGAGAGATGGGGATGGGTTCTAGCCAGGAGCTCATGATGGATTATTCCAGCATGGGAAAGAACTGCATCAAAATCCAACATACAAGAGTCTAAATTCATGTAAGGTACAGGAACAGGTTTCAATTAGTAACTGTCACTTCTCAGTTCCAGTTCATAGATCCAGTGCAGACTAAGAGAGAGACCTATGTCTAACATTAGCATTCCATGATGAGGGGTAGTTATGGGTCCTAAACTCTGTAAATAGAAAGGAGTGAATTCAGAAGCAAATAATAGTGAAGTGGTTCCAACCCCAGGAGGGAAAGAGAGTCTCAGTTCCAGCTTCTAGCCCAGTCTGATTCTTACCAAGAAATAACCAGAGCAAGATTCCCAAACCAAAGAGAAATCCATAGTTCTGTAACTCTAAACTAGCCAACATTTACAGCTGTCTGGAACCATTTCCAGTGGTAAAATCCAACAACAGCCTATTGACACTTCCAATGGTGAAAGTTTTTCTCAGATACAAATCCAGGTCAAAAAGTTGCAGAACTTAGACTATAAGGTTGGAAATCAGAATTTACCTTGAGTCAGATTAATTTGGAAAGACAAAAAATTGCTAGTCTCTTAGTCTTAGCTGTCCCTGAAAACCTGGGATGACAGAACACTTAATAATCTAAGAAAGCAACAACAGGACCAGAGATTCCCTCTCGAATCGTATAGAACCTCACCCTAACATAAAGTCTGAGGTCAGGAAATACGCTAGAAGAATAGCTAAGCATAAAAGGAACCCCACCATAAAAAAACATTGTGGCAACAGAGTTACTCAAGACATAAACCAATGCAAAAAAATTACTCCAAAACATCTACAAGCAAAAACCTCAACAACAACAAAAAAACCATAACTTGGGCACAAATCAAAGGAAATGAGAGTGCTAGAGGAAAAAGAAATTGAAAAGAAATTCAAAATGTAAAAGAGAAAAATGGAAAAAGAATTAGCAACTTGTCACAGATGTGCAAAACTTTGCCCAAGCAACAAACTGCCTAAAAATTAGAATGAACTAAATAGAAATTAATAATTCCATAAGACAACGAGATATATTAAAACAAAGACAAAAGATTGAAAAAATAGAGAAAAGTATAAGATATCTCATGTCAAAAACAACTGACCTGAAAACATATCAAGGAATGATAATTTAAAAATCATAGCATTGGGGCGGCTAGGTGGCTCAGTGAATAGAGCGCCGGCCCTGGAGTCAGAAGGACCTGAGTTCGGAGCCGGCCTCCGACACTTAATCCGCACAAACAAAAACCTAGCCGTGTGACCTTGGGCAAGTTACTTAACCCCAATTGCCCTAAAGGGGCGGCTAGGTGGCACAGTGAGTAAGAGCGCTGGCCTCGGAGTTGGGATGACCCGAGATCAAATCCGGCCTCAGAAAATGAGCACCCACACAAAATAATGACTAGCCGTGTAACCTTGAGCAAGTTACTTAACCCCAATTGCTTTAAAAAAAAAAAAATCATAGCATTACCTGAAAGCCATAACCTCAAAAAAAAGTTGAGATGTCATATTTCAAGAAATCATAAAAGAAAACTGCACAGACTTCTTAGGACCAGAGACAAAAGGAGAAATAGAATGAATCTACCTATTACCTTCTAAAAGAAAACTCAAAATTAAAACTCCTATTAACACTATAGCCAAAATTCAAAGCTTCTATGTTAAAGGGGAAAAAAATGCTGCAAGAAATCAGAAAATAA
>WOXC01005828.1:600000-762338 GCA_011680675.1 Gymnobelideus leadbeateri | reverse complement strand
AAGCAAACCAGAAGCAGGCCTCAGGGTGACAGAATCAGTGGCACAAAAGGTAGTTTCCAGACCTTTCAGAGCACATATAGTAAAGAAATCAGACGATGGTCAGAAGGAGATTTACAGGGGTCCCTTTGCTGGTACCAGGGGCAGGACTCTGTTGCATTGTCTTTACTTGAATATGAGTCACAAATTTGTGTCTTGGTTCCAGTGGTAGTAGTGCTAATACAGCAGAGCTTGCTGTCATGGTGTAGCACGGACCTTGGCCAGTTCCAGGGCTAAAAAGAGTGCTTGTAGCCATTCACAAACCAATGCACAGTACACGACAGTAGTAAATACACTTCTCCTTGGAAATCATACCACCTTGGGAACAAAAACTTACAGGTCCCCAGAATTACCTCTGAAAACAGTTTCTTCCTCCAGTCAGGAAGCAGAGTCCCAGAATAGAGTTATAAGTCCAGAAATAGACTGGAAAAATGAGGAAACAACAAAAAAAAAAATCTGACCATATTACTATGGTGACAAGGAAGTTACTATGGTGACAACTTTGAAGGTTGACAAGAAAGGTCTGTTGCACCAGAGTGAGAGTAGAACACAGTCCAGCACAGGCTCAGAACACAACAAAGTCAAAACTCCTGTATCCAAAGGCTCAAAGAAAAATATGACTTCATCTCAGGCCATGGGAGGGCTCAAAAGGTATTTTAAAAATCAAGTAAGGTAGAAGAAAAATTGGGACAAGAAAAGAGAGTGATACAAGAAAAGCATGAAAAAGACATCAATAACTTGATAAAGGAGGCACAAAAGCTCACTGAAGAATATAATCCCTTAGAAGTTAGAATTGTGCAAGTGGAAGCCAACAACTTTGTGAGACATCAAGAAACAAACAAAATCAAAAGAATGAAAAAATAGAAGAAAATGTGCAATATCTCATTGGAAAAATAAAAAAAACTGTTCTGGAAAACTGATCCAAGAGAAATACTTTATGAAGTATTGGACTACCTGAAAGTCATCATCAAAAAAGAGGCTAGACAACATCTTTCAGTAAATTATGAAGGAAAATTGCCTGATATTCCAGAACCACAGGATAAAATAGAAATTGAAAGAATCCACCAATCACTTCTTGAAAGAGATCCCAAAATGAAAACTCTCAGGGATATAATAGCCAAATTCCAGACCTCCCAGGGTAAGGAGAAGATACTGCAAGTAGCAAAAAGGAAACAATCCAAGTATCATCGATCTATAGTCAGGGTAACACAAGATTTACCATCTTCTACCCTAAAGAATCAGAGAACTTAGAATATTATATTCCATAGGGAAATATAATTACAACCAAGAATCACCTACCAAGCAAAACTCAAGGTGTTTCAGGGTGAAAAATGGACACTCAATGAAACAGGGGAATTTCAATCATTCCTGATGAAAAGATCAGAGGTGAATAGATATTTTGACTTTCAAATAAAGAGGCAAAAGAAGCATTAAAAATAAAAAGGAAAGAAAAATCCTAAGGTACTCAACAAGGTTAAACTGTTTATATCCCTATTTGGGAAAATGATATTTATAACTCCTAAAAAGTTTCTCATTATGAGGTCAGTTAGAAGGATTATATGTAGAGAAAGCAGATGTGTGAGTTGAATGTATAATTATACATACATATATATATATATATATATATATATATATACGTTATACTAATGAAAGGTAATTAATACTGTGAAAACTAGGTTTTACAGTGAGTTTCTCTGATAAAGACTGAATTTTTTTTCTAATTAAACAAATCCTTAATTAACTTCTGGTTTACATCATTCATTTCCATCAGATTTTTGAGTTACAATTTTTTTGCTATTTTCCCCCACTCACCACCCCAGAATAGCAGCCCCCCAAGATATCCCCTCATCCAATTTGCTCTCTCCCATATCTTCTCCCATACCCCCTTTGACTTTACCATTAGGGCAAGGTGAATCTCTGTGCCCCAATGCCTGCACATCTTATCCCCCAATTACATGTAAAATAGTATTAATAATAGTATTTTTATATATATTTGAAATATTAATTTTAAAACTTTGAATTTCATATCCATTCCCTTCCTCCTTTGTCACCCACTCCCTCTGGGAAGATAAGCAATTCAGTATGTGTTGGACATGTATAGCTATGCAAAACATTACCATAGTAGATATATTGTAAAAGAGTGCTTATAATTCCCTCCCACCCATCCCACCCCCCACCTGGTCCATTACCTACTTTGATCTTGTCCCTCTTCAAAAGTGGGTACTTCCAACCTCCCCTCCCCCCACAATGCCCTCCCCTCCATAATTCCCCCTCTCATCCCCCTTCCTCCTACTCTCCTGCAGGGTGAGAAAAGGAAAATGGCAAATGTTGGAAGGAACGTGGGAAAATTAAAACACTAATGTATTGTTGATGAAGTTGTATACTGATTCAACCATTCTTAGAGAGCAATTTGGAACTATGTCCAAAGAGTTATAAAATCAGGCATACCCTTTAACCAAAGAAATATTTATAGCAACTCTTTTAGCTGTGGTAAAACCCCCTGAAAATTGAAGGGACATCGATCAACTGGGGAATGGCTGAATAAGTTGTTGTATATGATTATGATGGAATACTATTGCACTTTAGGAAATGATAAGCAGGATGATCTCAAAAAAATCTGGAAAGATTTAAATGAATGGATGCAAAGTCAAATGAGCAGAACCAGGAGAACCTTGTACACAGTAACAGCAATATTATATGATAATCTCCTATGACTAACATAGTTATTTTCAGCAATACAGTGATACAACACAATTCTGTAGGACTTATGACAAAAGGTGTGTTTGTTTCCAGAGGGGGAAAAAACTGGTAGAGCCTGAATGCAGACTTAAATCCTTTTTCTTTATTTTTCTTGTTGGGGGAAGGAGGGGAGTTGCTAGTGTTTTCTTTTGCAGAGTGACTTATACGGAAATATGTTTTACATGACCAGATACACATAACCTATGTCAAATTGCTTGCCTTCTCAATGACAGAGGAACAAGGGCAGGGAGAGAATCTAGAGTTCAAAATTTGAAGAATAAAAATAATGTTAAAATTGTTTTTATATCTAATTGGGAAAAATAAAATATTAAATAAGAAAGAAAAAAGGAAAGCTGTGTTTGGCATCTGTTGTTTTGATTTATTTTCCTTTTCAGCATATGTTCAGATAGCATTGCATGTTCCATTAATAAATTGTGCCAAATCATTTTATTATTTAGGTGGCACCTTCCATCTCAAATATAATTCCAGAAGTTAATGGATTCAAAGGCTGCATATGTAGAAGAATCTCTGTATTTGAACTCTTCATCCAGATATTTCATGGCTAATACCCCATTTTTTTTACCTGCAACTAGCAAATTGGTTATTTACATCAATCAGATTCACTATATTTTTCATCATTTTATTTTACTTCTGAAGCTATGTTCAGTGAAAAAATAGGACATAACCTCCTGAATATCACTATGACAAGATATAAAGGAAACTTCTAACACTTAAGAGTGATAGGGCTAGAGGGTTAGTCTGATATAATATTGTGGAACAGAGGTGACCCTCTGTTCATGAAGAGTGGACCAGTAGACCACCAGAGCATGCTCTGACAAATGACTTATCAAGTTGGAAATACTCTAAATAAGGCATTGATGCCCAAGGACAAGTCTAGCTAAATTTGAAGATTGTCACTACCAGATTTTCTTCAGACTGAGAAATATTTCTACTCCCCCAAACCATCTATGATGTCAAATAGAGGTTGGGATCTGTAAGATGAAGGTAGCTCTATTGACACAAGAGCAAAAACATGAAGTATTGAAGAATACATAGAGAGAGCTAGTTCTTTAGGATTCAAACATAAAATGAGATCGACAGAATGATTACTTTATTATCCCTTGCTGGTATAATAATCAAGGTTACTTTTATAAAATAAGCATCTATTTAAGGTGACCAGATTTCATGCTAAGGCAGTCATCTCCTGTCTAACTTACATAGACAAATAACCTAGATTTATCCTAAATGAGATTATCTAGCTATTTTGGAATATTTATTAAATGGTGTTCAGTTGTTCAATCCTGTGTAACTCTTCTTGCCCCATGAACCACAACATGCCAATACTGTATATGGAGTTTTCTTGGCCACAATTCTGGAATGGTTTATCATTTCTTTCTCCAATGCATACAAAGAAGTATTTAGTGAGAGGCACCTAATAGGAAGATGTTTTAAATGGACATATGTACCTATCGGGAAATACACGACCTCAATTTATTCTTTGGCAGTATTGACTTAAAGAAAAACCTTTAAAATGATATGTTGTTCTATTATTTGGCAACCAAAAACAAATTACACCTTTCAGTCACTTTTGTGATCATGAGTAAAGAGTCTACTAAAAAAATGTTATGTAAACCTCCCTATTGTTTTATAATATTTCTATCCAGAAAATCTTTAATATATGAACTGATTATTTTCACAATGAAAATGCATATACATATGAAAAACTTGGTAACAGGTCAATAGTTAATGAAACCCATTTAATCAGTTTGGAAGGAGGAGTTAGGTAATAGTTTTATTCGCATTCTTTTCCACTGTTTTGGAATCATCCCTTTGGTGATGTCTTCTCAGTTCCTGAGAGTCTTTAAAAATGTGTCCCTTCAGAATGATTTCTTCAGTACATATTTTTGGGGTAGTTTTCCTTGACTTTTTTTTTACATAAATGGCATTTCTGCTCCCCCATATAGAACCCTGAGTACAGATTCAAAAGAGTTCAAGTGTTTTACTGTCACTGATGATGAAAATATATTGCTGGGAAAATTTGTTCCATTTCACATTTATGTGTCTTCTTCTCAATTTTATCTGTCAATAGGCTGCCTTGGTTGAAAATTTCTGTTTTTCCCTGTTTTTCAATTTTGTTTATATGAGGAAATACTATTTTGCAAATAAGCTTACATTATAAATCACATGCACTTGACTACTATGATTGACTTGGCAAAGAGATTAAATGTTTGCTACATGAAGCAGTTTCTGAGGTCTTTTGGCCTCTTCTTCATGGTAACTGTTTTACATCAGTTTACAAGAAATGGTAATAACCAGAGTCATGATAGTCTTTACTTTTATCCAGTTGTTTGTTTCAGTCAGAAAATTATTGTATAGGATAAATGGGAGACATCACAATTAAATTCAATGTCTTTGCTTTTTTTTTCTTCTGATTTGGTATTGATTTTGATCTTTGGCCCAACTCCTTCAATGATGTGACTTCACAGAGACAGCTGGCTCAAAAGTGAATATCATATATGTAGCCAATAATTTCCTACTAATATGAAGTCAAAAGTGTTTTGTGACACAGGGGATGGGGAGTTGTCCTTGATATCATAAATATCTTTGTTAATGTCATCCCTCTATCATTTATTTACTTTGTGACCCTGGCAAGTAACTTATCTTCTGAGTTCCAGTAGTGCCAATGCAATATTTACAGTGCCCAGAGTCACAATAAAGACCGTGAGTATAAGTATCACATGATGTTTGATTGTAAAAATATGCCAAACTCTGGCTCAGGGAGAGAATGACATACATACTAAATGAGATATCTCACCGTGCTGGAGAGTAGGGGGAAGGGGGATGAGAGGGTGGATGATGGAGAGGAGGGCATTCTGGGGGGAGGGGAGGTTGGAAGTACCCACTATCAAAGAGGGACAGGATCAAAGTACAGAATGGGCCAGGTGGGGGGTGGGGTGGGTGGGAGGGAATTATAAGCAGCCTTTCACAATATATCTACTATGGTAATGTTCTGCATAGCTATACATGTACAACACATACTGAATTACTTATCTTCCCAGAGGGAATGGGTGACAAGAGAGGTAGGGAATGGATCTGAATTTCGAAGTTTTAAAACTAAATGCTTCAAATATATATATACATACACACACACACATATATATATATATACATATATACATATATATGCATGTATGTATATATATGTGTATATATATTATTAATACTATTTTGCATGTAATTGGGAGATAAGATGTTCAGGTATTGGGGCACAGAGATTCACCTCACCCCAATGGTAAAGTCGAAGGGGATATGGGAGAAGATATGGGAGAGAGCAGATTGTATGAGGGGATATCTTGTGGGACTGCTATTCTGGGGTGGTGGGTAGGGGAAAAATGGGGAAAAATTGTAACTCAAAATCTGGCGGAAATGAGTGATGTAAACCAGAAGTTAATAAATCATTTGTTTAATAAAAAAAAAGAAAAAGAAAATATGGTTACAAAAAAAATATGCCAAACTCTCCATATGGAGGATAGAACTGAAGCATTTGTTTAGATATCAGAAAACCAGATCCCAAAACCAGTAAGCCAATTCCATCATAGTACCAAAGATATTAAGAAGCCATAATGCTGAGAGCCACAGCATCCTTCAGCCTTCCCACAAACCAATACAGGATCAATATTTACTCACAAACCTCTCTATTTCCTTAATGAGCATCCTCTTTCTCCCACCATCTGGCTAGTTCTGACTACCAGCTTCCTGTGGTCTCTGCTTCCCTTCAGCAAACTATTCCCACCACAGACTCCATGTGACTACATTCAACCTATTGGGGGGCAGAGTTTATCTTCATAGCAGGGAAGCTTCCTGTGGGCTCTGTTGCACCCTTCAGCAAATTCCCTCTATCACAAGCTCCATGTGATTACATTCAGCCTATTACGGGGAAGAATTTACTTTCAAAGCAGGAGAGGTCTTCAAACTTCCCCCTAAGTCTATTAAGGGGCAAGGAATCTTCAAATTCCCATTCCCATTACAGTCCCCTAAGCAAATCTAGATGATTGCGTTAAAGATCAGGTTTTGATTTGCATTGGTAGATAGAGTTTCCTCACCAAGAGTTCCCTATAGTGACTAAATCACAGGTCTTAGCCTAATTTTACAGATAAGGAAAAAAGTTCAGAGGGGTGAAATGATTGATTCATCCTCACACTTTTAGTAAGAAACCATAGATTCAATACAAAAACATGGGTTCATATGCCTGTGTGTATAAGTAGAATTTGAAACAGACTTGTGATTCATTGTTTTTATTTTGATACAGGAAATCCTTGATAAGGAAATATGGGGGAAGGGAGAATTATGGAAGAGCTAAGATTTCTAGGAGGTAAGATAACAAGACCTAATTCTGATTGGGTAGATTCACAATAACCACATCCTTTAAAATATTTGGATAATATACTCCCCACCTAGAGGTATAACTGGAGAGAGAAGATCATTACAACAATAGATAGCTTAGAACTTTCCCAAGATTCCTCCTCAGTGGGTAAACATGCTCCTTAACCAGAGCATTATCTTATCATTGAATAATATGGCTAGTAATGCTAATTTATGGCTAAATAAGGGGAGTTAATGATGGAAAAACTATGTTGTAAAATAGTGAACTCTCCATCACAGTAAATATTAAAGCAAAGGACCAACTACCATCACTCAGGAATGCTATGAAAGGAATGTATATATCAGAAGGGAGGTTAAACTATATAACCTTTATGATATTTTTATAATTCTGTCTAATTAAAATTATACCATCATATTGCTAGAACTTTGAATTAAAATACTGAATTTATTAATCACATGCTTACTTCTTATATATTCATATATTTAATTTCAAAGTGCTATATAGAAGAGAAAAAAATACAAAAGTCAGCATCAACCCATATAGCCAAAAGACCAGAACAGATGGGGACCAGCACAGCCATGTTCCACCACATTTAACTGGTAGATTTGACTATCAAAATGAATTTGTGTACGCCATTTGGAGGACTGACTAAAAGATCCATTCGGCATATCTGAGAGCTCCAGTCAGCTGAGTATTTGCTAATTTGCTTGGCAAAATATCAAAGCATTCATAAAACTTAAAACATTGGCAGGCAGTAATCATGTTTCCTTCCTTGACTTGTCCTTTGATTCAAATGACTGATTCTGGTAAATTATAAGCATTATATCACCCTCTTCTTTGTAATGATACAAATGGTATCAACATATCATCTAGTACCCCATGGGTTGCATCATAGAATTTGAACAAACATTTAGGAAAAAGGAAGTGAACACACCCTCTAACATTGTTGAAGATGAGAAGTTTTATAGATTTCTGGGATGCAAACTTAGTGAAGGTCATATGTTAAAACTGAGCCACCTCTGGTACGGAAGATGAGATCAGAGAGTTTATGTAGGAAACCAAACTTGCAAATTTGGCACAGAAATTTCCTTCTGTACCATCTTGATATACTAATAAAAGTATTACTCAATCAGGAATATGTTATTAAACTATGTATATAGTATAGGCATGTATGGTGTTTATTATATTATGTTCCAAATACTATGCTAAACTCTGTGGTTATGAATACAAATTAAAAAAAAATCTTGCTGTCCAGAGACCAAGGCCATAGGCATTCATAGGAAAGTGAATGGTGGTTTAAAATGGGGGAATGCTCTCTGGAGAGGGTAAGTTAAGTAGTAAACCCAATAATCATGGAAAGAAAACACTCCCATTCCTTTCTATTCCTATTCCTCCATTATCCTTCTTACCTCTGTTGCTTGGTGGTTGTGGTTTTTTGTTTTTTGGGATTTTTTTTTGTTTGTTTTCACTTCCACAGCAAAAGAAAACTGTAGCCCAAAATGATCAGTAAACCTGTTTTTGCTGGGAGAGGGGACTGTCTCTGAGAATCAATTTCCTCGTTTATAACATGGGACAATACTGCCTTACCCTGAATACTGCAGACAGTTTTTATGAAGGTCGAATAGAAGATGGGCTTGAAAGAACTCCATAAACTATAAAACAACATGCAAATATAGCTTACCTTACTTTATTGTTTCCATTAAAACCCTGGGCCTTGCTTGTAACTTCCTACTTTTCTAAGGACTATTGGACCTCTAAACGGTAGTACAGAGCCTTAAAGGCAGAGAAAAGGGAATAGTCTAATATAGTAAGAAAAAATTACATGAGCATGATGAGACAGGCATCATGGCCATGATGTCAAAGGATAGAGTAAACAGAAGTCAGGTAGCTCTGAACTGATATCCCAAATCTGATTTTTACGAGGTGTAACCATGAGGAAGTCATTTAATTTCACTAAGTCTGTTTCCTTATTTGTAAAATATGGGTAATTATACATGTAGCATTCGCTTCACAAAGTTATTATGACACTTGCCTAAAAGTTACTTTCCAAACATTCAGGAGGTGACATGGTACAGTGGAAAGAGTGCTGTATGTGGAAACAGAAAACCTCCCCCCTGCCGCCCCCACTTGAATCTTGGCTCCACAACTCACTATCCATGTGACTCAGGCACCCACGAAGTAGCTAATAGTGCTAGTTGACAGGCTGACTGGCCCTGGGCAATTCACTTTACCCTTGAGGTCTCAGTCTGACCACGAACTTGATAACCTCTAAGGTCAACTTCAATTATAAATCCATGATCCTATATTAATTATAATTAGTCCCTACCTCATCTGAGAACTCTGTTCTGTGTGAAGGTGGTGAAATTGAGAACTTTGGGGAGGAGTTTTATAGTTTACCTCTTATTAACTTGATCTGTCTCCAAGTACAGGTTCTATCTCAGGCAAATAATGCATTTACAAGCAAAATAATATATTAAAATGGCTCCCTTATCACTGTTCTAGATTCTGTATGTGGCGTTTACATCATCCCTCCGCATTTTTAGGAGAAGCTTTGTACCCAGTTAGACACATATAGTCAAGGAAAAAAGAGGCATTTACATTTAAGACAAAGACAAGTACAAATAGGGAGGAGACTCTAATATGAGCTTTAATCACTGTTTGCCTTTCTAACTTGTTGACTTTCAGGGGTGATATGAAACATAATGATGATGGTGACAGTGCATGAGAATGAGACAATAGCCATTTCTCCCAGTCACAAAATAAATTTAAGTTATTAACTCTATCCAAATTAGCAGCCTGAGATAAAATGTTCTATGATTTTTATTCTCTCAAGTTAGCCATTTTCTTGAAGGTACTCAGAATTTGATTCTATCTTCAAAGTACTTTGTATCATAACTTGAAGGAAATATATAATGTGATGGGAGCATAAAGTCTCTATTCTAGCACCAAATTGAGTCTCCTTATGATTTATTATAAACAGAACATTAGCATCCTAAATTTCACTGAGAACTTTGAAACTACACCAGAATTACACTTGATGTGTTTTGAACTGATCTCCTCTAGTGTGTAAAGATACCTTGAAAAACTGTTACTGTGAATTATACCTCCATTTAACACATGCTTTGCAAAGGCTCTTCACAAAAGTCACTACTGAGTATTCATTAGTTGTCATTGACCTTGCCTATCCATCTCTATGCTGTCAGGAGGCAGGTGAAATAGATGAATAAACAAGAGTATAGATAGAAGCATGTTTCATTACATCAAAGAATTTATGTCTACATTAGAAGTCTGTAGACCTATAATGATACTTGATTTATACCCTTAATGCCTTCCACGAGAGCTAGCACATTCTCCATATATAGAAGCCAAGAAGGACAAAAATGAACTACACAAAAAGCAGCATCCCACCCCTCCCAAGGAAAGAAAAGGAGGAGAAATCTCAATGGGATAACGCAAGATTATTATTCAGCTCTCCTCATTGGCCAACATGAGTTCCATACATTGGTCTTTTAGATTCAGATGGGCATTATTTGTCTCCTATAACTCAGGGTCTTGGAAAAAGAACATGGTAATATGAGCTAGAACACAAAACTCCACCTAAGTTTTAAATTTAATTATTTTTCTACATATTCTTCACTGCTATTCAGCATGTATGTATATATACGTGTGTATATATACATGTGTATATATGTGTTTATATATATATACATATACATATACATATATATGTATGTATGTATGTATATAAAAATGTTAAGGGAAAATCGCCCAATGTAAGGCAAGCTTTAGGGCATGGCCAATATCCACACAGAGTCCTGATGAGCCTTTTTCCAGAAAAGAATTCTGCACTCATCCTTTTCCTTCCCCTCTGTGGAGCTGTCCTCTATTTCCTGTTGGCTATGGGGTTGTAACAATAATGCAATATATATTCACAATGCCCACAGTGGTTATGAACACACTGGTATGGTTGTAAATCACAAAATGTGACACACTCTCACACATAGAGGGCAGAACTAAAACCTTTATTCAAATACAAGAAAACAGTCCCAGAAGCAGAAAGCTGAGTCCCAGATCCAGAAAGCCAAAGTCATTACAGTATGCACAAAGTTGATGCACATGGTTAAGGCAGTGAACACCCACATTCCTCAGCCTTCAAAACAGAACAGGCTCCCTCAAGCAGGGATCCTCCTCTCTCACACACAGTAGCTCTTCAGCCTGGTTCTTGGAAGTTTTTAGCAGAAATTCCCAAAGGAATGGTGTCAGCAGAAGTTGCAGCCTCCACATGCTCACTGAGAGAAAATTTTGACTGTCCTGCCGGTGCTCTTCCCTATATACAGTATAGCTCTTCCCTGTTCCGCCCCAACCCGATACATCAGGGACTTCCTCCCCAGGTGTTAACTATTTCTGTGTTAATTAAATAGCTTATACAAGGTGTTAACTTGAAACAAGGTGCCAAGCACCTGCTTACTTGCCAATACAAAGGGGCATGAGAGATCTCCAGATTCCATTAACATTACAATGGTGACAAAAACATTTAAACTAGATGCTGAAATGGAACTGAGTGTTAATGTAAAATGTTTGATCAGAGTAACTCTCTCCTCCCTGGTGGTAATGAAGGGAAGTATTGCTATAAGCTGTCACTTGAGGAAGCCTCTCCCCTATCAAGTTACCATGTAAACACATAGAAACTCTTTTTTTTTTCTGTCTTGGTTATATTTCTCCTTTCTAAATCTTAAATGATGATAAGAGATGAAAAATGCTTCATGATCTTCAAAAGGTCAGGAAAGGGGCTGATCAAAGTGAAAGATACCTCTTAAAAAGGCTGAGGTTAGTGGATTGCTTGAATTAAGAAGTTCTGAGCTGCAATAGGAATAAAGATGATTGGATGTCTACATTACATATGACATCAATATGGTGAGCTGCCCAGAGTTGAGGGGAAAGGGAGGCACCAGGCTCCCTAAGAAGGAGCAGATTTGACTCAGTTCAAGAATGGAGCATGTCAAAGTTTCCATGCTGAACAGCAGTTGGGTCAAGTCTGTGAGTGACTTTTAAACTTCCACCCTAAGTGAGAAAGGGAGACCTAGTCATAAATAGCTAAATTGGGAAGGCAGTAAGGAGAGAGGGAGAGAAAGGGAGAGATCTGAAGATCAACCAACTGTCCAGCAAGAGGAGTCAGTAACATCAATAGCATCAGTCATTGAGCCAAATAAATATCTATACCATGGAGTGACCTCCTTGAATCAACTTAGTTTGACATAGTTAAAAAGTGAACAACTCATTAATTGGCTTTGCAACAACAACAAAAAGAGTGGAAGGATGCAAAGGGAAAAAAAGGACTCTCAGAGAAAAGAAATAATTATCACATTAAGTCTTAAACCAATTTACCCAGGATTAAAATATGAGGATGGGAGCATTTATTCCCATTTTGAATTTTTTTAAATATTTCAATGTATGCTTTGCAGTAAATATTCCTTTGTAAAGATTTATTTTAATTGGCCAATTGATATTAGTGATTATTAATTGGTCGATTAATACTGGGGGAACACACTGGATGAAGGTTCATGAAAAATGGCATTAGAAAATTCACCTCCATACCCTCAATATTACCCTTATAATCCTAAAGAATACAGAGCAGTCACTTTTCCTATGCAGATCCAACCCTGCTTGTCTGAGTATGAGTATGTATAACACATACAGAACCTCTGCAGTACAATCACAATCCCATTGTTTATTTTAAAATTTATTGAAATCTTTTATTATTATATTACAATAATTTCTGGATATAGTCACCTCTCCCCAATTTCCCTGTGACAAAGAAAAAACTGTTGAGCAAACCCATCTGATAACATGTGTCAATCATATCTAACAGCACATGTGACATTCTGCTCCTCTCAAATGAAAGGAATCCTATATTCATTAAATCTTCCATTAAAAAAAATTCACAGAGGTAGCAAGGCAGCACAGTAAACAGCCCTGGAATGAGAGGCAGGAAAACCGAAGTTTAAATCTTGACATGGACTCACACTTAACCTTAGCTCAGTGCCTGGTACATAGTAGTAGGCTCCTAATAAGTGTTTGCTGACTGATGGATTAACCAACTAACTCTGGATAAGTCATTTAATTTCTATCAGTCTCAGTTACTTCATTTGAAAAGGGAGACACTAACAGCACCTATTTCACAGTATTGTCATGAGGACCTAATGAGATAATATAATGTAAAGTGCTTTACAGATCTTAAATGACCATATAAATGTTAACTATTATTAACACAGTGTGGATAATCAGCCATAATGAGAATAAAATCACAACAATAAAGTATAATAATACATTTTAACCTGTAACCCAAACAGACTGAAAAAAGAAGAACGGGACCAATGCATACAATAACACTTATGGCAGCACTTTTTAGTGACAGAGAATTGAAAAATAAGGGGGTACTCATCAACACAAGAATAGCTGAGGGGCAGCTATTCAATGTAGTAAATAGAGGACCACCATGGAGTAAGGAGGAACTGAGTTCAAATTCAGCCTCAGAAACTTGACACTTAACTAGCTGTGCAACCTTCGGCAAGTCACTTAACCCCAAGTGCCTTGCCTTCTCCCCTCAAAAAAAGAATGAAAAATAATGACTGAACAATTTATGGTATGTGAATCTAATGGGATATTATTTTAAGAAGTGGTAAAAAGGGGCGGCTAGGTGACGCAGTGAGTAAGAGTGCCGGCCTCGGAGTTGAGATGACCCACACACAAATAATGACTAGCTGTGTAACCTTGAGCAAGTTACTTAACCCCAATTGCTTTAAAAAAAAAAAAAAGAAAAAGAAATGGTAAAAGGCAGGGTTTCAGTAAAAAATGGGGCAATTTATCTGAACTGATGCCGTGTGAAGAAATTAGAACCAATAAAATAATTTATATAGTATTGATAATACTACATACAAAATATCTATTAGGTCCCTCCTAAAGTTAACTTGAAATTTTAAAGTATACATTTTGTGTATTGTTCTTTGTATGTATAAAGATTCCCCTAATGGAAAGTAAGCTCTTTATCATTTCCCAATTAATAAATGTTTAAAAAGATATAAATACGCAGCAATACTACTACCAGATTTATTTCCAAAGATAAATAGGGAAAAAGAAAAATATTTATATTTACAATATATTTACAACATTTATATCTAGAAAAACTATTTATAGCAGCTCTCTTAGTGATGGTAAGGAACTGGAAATTGCAAGGATGTCCATCAATTGGTTAGTGATAGAATACTACTGTGCAATAAAAATTGATGAGTCTAATGATCTTAGAAAAAAAACACGGAAAGACTTGCACAAAATAATGAACAACAAAATGAGCAGAACCAAGAGAACATCATATACAGTAACTGCAATATCTTCTTAAGACCTACTTTGAATGAATAAATTATTTTGACTATTATAAACACCTAATATAACTATAAAGGACATATGAAGAAAGATGTTATCTGCATCCAGAGAAAGAATTTATAAATAGAAGTATGCAAAAAATTATATATGTATATATATATATATATATACACACACACATACACATATATCTGTTTATATATTTATTTCATATATTATATACATATGTATTTGTCTAACAGTAGTCATCTCTAGGGTGGGGAAAAGGGGTATGGAATAAAAAAAGAAAAAATAAACTTACATGATAATTTTGTTGTATATTTTAAGGAAAAAGCAAGTTGTGCTAGTAGATTTGCAGTTTCATGTGCAATCATCTTTTTTTTAATTTTACTATGTTATGAAAATGCTTATTTTGTTCCATAAATTAAAGATAAAATATTTTAAAGGATATAAATAGACAGTTTTTAAAGGAAACTATTCAAGCTATCAATGGTCATAAGACAAAATGCTCCATCACCATTCATTAGATAAATCTAAATTAAATCAATGCTGACATGTTATCTCCAAACAATTAAATTAACAAAGTTGATCTCCCAAAAAGGAAAATTACAAACGTTGGATGGACTACAGGAAGAAGTACATAAATGTACATTTTCCCCCACAAAGAAATCAAATGCATATTATATATTTACATTTTCCAGTCCAGGGAAAAACAATTTTTGTGTTCATTTAAAAAAAATTTTTTTAAGCAATTGGGGTTAAGTAACTTGCTCAAGGTTACATGGCTAATCATTATTTGTGTGTAGGTGCTCATTTTCTGAGGCCGGATTCGATCTCGGGTCATCCCAACTCCGAGGCCGGCGCTCTTACTCACTGCGCCACCTAGCCGCCCCATTTTTTAAAAATTTTGAGTTCCAAATTTTTTTCCTCTCCCCGTGCCCTCCTTGCTTTTCTGAGAGTGACTTGATACATAGGTTATACACATGCAGTTCTGCAAAACGTATTTCCATATTAGTCATGTTGTAAAAGAAAATACAGGAAACTAGGAATTCTAAGAGGCAGTAATAATGAAGAAGTACAGTCCAGTCACATACAAAGGCATTTATCAGGCAGCTGTTACCTGGGACTAGGACTGTCCTGCATGTTGGAGATACAAAAGCCATGAAAAAATTGTCCTTGCCCTCCAAGGAAACAATTCCTTATGGACATGGAGAACCAGAAGTGTAGCAGCAGAAGAGGGCTATCTATCAAACCCACCAGTGCTGTGTACTACGATATTATGGAATCCCGAGTTGGCCCCTGAGATTTCCAGATAACCCTTGGAATAACACGATGCCTCCTTTTGCACCTTATTTTCCATTAAACTGCCACAGTAATAGAGGTATTATTGTCCTAACACTTGACTAAAAGGCAACCTGTAGTTTTCAAATGATTCCATTAATACTTGATTGTGTATGTGTTTACATTTTCAAGAATAGTTCTATGACATTTCTGTTCAATTTAACATTTTCTCATGGTATTTTACTATGTGCCATATGAACACCCACTAATTTTAAAAAGAAGATAAGGGGGAAATGTTTTGAGAACTTAATAACCAAAGGGCACATAATTCATTTTCCTCATCTGTAAAATAAGGAGGTTGGAGTAGATCAACTCCAAGGTCCCTTTTAGATTTAATACATGATTCAATATTTATAATTCAATATGAAATGTTGCCTATAGAGACCTGGCCTTGATAACCAGTTAAAACACCAACTTACTTAAATTTATTCACAACTGAGACAGAGACAAAGAAGGGAGGCATCAATGCACATCTCACTGGAGGATACTTAATCTGATGGAGAATGTTATTCTTTAGGATCTAAGAATATCAAGAGATAACAAGTCTACATACAGAATAAAAATACCTGTTATAGCCTGGAATAAAAAGGATGACCAAGAGCATGAAATTTCAAGATATAAATCACTTGTTTTCATGAGTTCTCCTGTTACTGCCTTAGGGAACAAGACTCCAGATGGGTGTATTTTTTCCTCTCTTTTTTATTTTTTAGTTTACATCATTCATTTCTACAAGATTGCAAGTTACAAGTTTTCTCCCAAATTTTCCCTACCCACCACCCCCAAAACAGGGATCCCACTGAATATCCCCCCTCCCCCAATCTGCTCTCTCCCATATCTTCCCTAATCTCCCCTTCGACTTTCCAGTAGGGCATGGTGGATCTCTATGCCCCAGTGCCTGTATATCTCATTTCCCAGTTACATGTAAAATAATAATAATGATGATAATAATAATAAATATATGTATATATATACATATATATATATATATATTTTAACATTTCATTTTAAAACTGGATTACATATTATTTCCCTTCCTCCCTTGCCACCCACCCTCACTGGGAATATAAGCAATTCAATATAGGTGGTACATGTGTAGCTATGCAAAACATTTCCATAGTGGATATATTGTGAAAGACTGACTATATTCCCTCCATCCTATCCCACCCCCAGTTGTTCTATTCTTTACTTTGATCCTGTCCCTTTTCAAAAGTGGGTGCTTCCAACTTCCATTCCCCCAACCTACCCTCCCTTCCATTATCCCCCTTCTCTTCTGCTTCCCCTCTACTATCCTGTAAGGTGAGATGCCGCATTTAGTGTGTATGTCATTCCTTCCCTAAGCCAAATTCAATGAGAATAAAATTGACTAATCCCCTTTGGCTTTCCTCTTCTTCCTCTCCATTGTAACAATTTTCCCTTGCCTCTTGTATATAAGATAATTTACCCCATTCTGTCTCTCCCCATCTCCTCTCATTATATACCTCTCTCACCTCTTAATTTCACCTTTTAAGTATAATCCCTTCCTATTCAACTGGTCCTCTGCCCTCTGTCTATGTATACCTGTAGATATATATACACACACACATAAGTATTCATATGCCATACCCTTCTATATAGACATATATATGTATGTATGTGTGTGTGTGTGTGTATATATATATATATACATACATACATACATAAACACATACATTTCTATTCCCTTCAACTATTCTCATTGTGATAAAAGTTTCGGAAGTTACAATTATCATTTTTCCATGTAGGAATAAAGGTAGTGCAACTTTGATAAGTTCCTTATGATTTCTTTTCCCTGTTTGCCTTCTCATGCTTCTGATGCTTCTTGTATCTGAATGTCAAATTTTCTATTCAACTCTGGTTTTTTCATCAAGAATGCTTCAAAGTCCACTATTCAACTGAATGACTATATTTTCCCCTGAAACATGCTACTCAGTTTTGCTGGGTAGGTGATTCTTTGTTTTAATCCCAGCTCCTTTGCCCTCCAGAATATCATATTCCAAGCCCTTCAGTCCCTCAGTGTAGAAGCTGCCAGGTTATTCTGATTGTGTTTCCGCAATTTTGAAATTGTCTCTTCCTGGCTACTTGCAATATTTTCTCTTTGATCTGGGAACTCCAGAACCTGGCTATAATTTTCCTAGTAGTTTTCTTTTGGAGATCTCTTTCCAGAGGTGATTGGTGGATTTGTTCAACCTCTATTTTGCCCTCTGGGTCTAATACATCAAGGCAATTTTCCTTGAGAATTTCTTGAGGAATGATTTCTAGGTTCTTTGTTTGATCATGGCTTTCAGGTAGTCCAATAATTTTAAATTGTCTCTCCTGGATCTATTTTCCAAGTCAGTGGTTTTTCAAATAAGGTATTTCACATTGCCTTCTATTTTTTCATTTGTTTGGATCTGTTTAATAGTATCTTGATTTCTCATAAAGTTACTAGCCTCCATTTGCTCCAGTCTAATTCTGAAGGAATGATTCTCCTCAGTACTTTTGAGATTCTTTTTCCATCTGGCAAATTCATCTTTTTAAGACATTCTCTTCATTGCCTTTTTGAGCCTCTTTTGCCATCTGAGTTCATCTATTTTTTTTTTTGGAGGGCAATTGGGGTTAAGTAACTTGCCCAAGGCCACACGGCTAGGTTTTTATTTGTGTGTGGTTAAGTGTCTGAAGCCGGATCCGAACTCAGGTCCTTCTGACTCCAGGGCCGACACTATACTCGCTGTACCACCTAGCCGCCCCCCGAGTTAATCTATTTTTAAGGTGTTATTTTTTTCAGTCAGGTTGTTCACTCTCATTTCATAATTTTCTTGCATCCTTCTAATTTCTCTTCCCAATTTTTTCTCCACTACTCTCATTTGATTTTCAAAATCCTTTTTAAGCTCCTCTATGGCCTGTAACCATTTCATATTTCTCTTGGAAGCTTTTGGTGCAGGAGTTCTGACTTCATTGTCTTCCTCCTGTTCCAAGCTTTGATCCTTTTTGTCCCCAAAAGAGGAGTGTAAAGTTGGATTGCACTGTTTCCTTTGCTTTCTTTGCTTGCTCATGTTGCCACTCAATTACTTGACTTTTGAGCCTTTTGCAACAGTAGAACTCTGCTAACAGAAAGAGTAGCTTTATCCCAAATGCTGGGGTTTTCACAGCTGCTGGAGCTATTTATTCAGGTGCCCTTTCTGAAGCCTCCATACTCTCTGGCCAACTGTTCACACACCCTAGGACCTTCACCCTAGGCAGCAATCCAGATCCAAGCAGGTTAAACCAAGAGTGTTTACCCCTCAGACTAGTTGCTTGTTCCCCATACAATCTGCAGACCAGGAGCTCTGAAGCAGCCAGTAGGGGGGTGGTTATACTACCATGGTGCCTCAGCCATTTCTCACCCTGGGAGAAAAGGCTAGATTGCACTCCCAAACTCCCAGGTTCCAAAGTCCACATTGCACTGACCTCTCACCTTGTCCTTAGCATCTATGGGTTGATAATTCTGGAAACCACCACAAGTGCTGATGATCTGAAGTCCCTCCAGCTTATCTCTGGTCAGGCCGCCATGAGGCTCAAATTTCAGAATTGAGCGGGGTTGGGTTTGGCTATTTTTTTTTATTAAATAATTTGTTTTTAGTTTTCAGCATTCCTTTTCACAAGATCTGGAGTTCCAAATTTCTCCCCTTACCCCACCCCAAAATGACATATATGGTGATTAATTCTTCCCCTAGTCTGCCTTCCCTTCTATCATGCCCCCCCCATACTCTTCCCCATTACTTTCTTTTCTTTTTTTTTAAGAGCAAGATGAAATTTATTTATTTGTTTTGTGATTTATTTTGAATAATATATACAAAGTATTTCTTTTGTATACACATACATGCAACTATATTTATTTATTTAATCAGATTAAAACACACAGAGAGACATACACACACACACACACACACACACACATATATACATATATAATAGTACATTATAGAAAATTTGCCAGGTAAAATAAATGCATATATACACATAAACATACATAAATATACAGATATATAAATATATGTGCTTATTGTTTTTCTGTTGTTCAGTCTTTTTCAGTACTGTTCGACTCTTTGTGACCCATTGAAAAGGAGGAACCCATTACTTTCTTATACAGCAAGATAAATTTCTATACCCCAGTGCCTGTATATCTGTTTCCCAGTAGCATGTAAGAACCATTTTTAACATTTGTTTTTAAAACTTTGAGTTCCACATTCTCTCCCTTCTTCCCTCCCTACTCACCCTCATTGAGAAGGCAAACAATTTAATATAGGTTATACAAACATAGTTATGCAAAAGACTTCCATAATAGTCATGTTGTGAAAGATTAACTGTATTTCCTTCCATCCTATTCCATACCACACTTTTAAATTTTCTCCTTTCACCCTGTACCTTTTCAAAAGTGTTTGCTTTTGATGACCCTATCCCCCAATCTTCCTCCCCTTCTATCATCCCCCTTCTTATCCCTTTCCACATTATTTTCCTGTAGGATAAGATACCCAATTGGGTATATGTGCTATTCTTTCCTTAAGCCAAATCCAATAAGAGTAAGGTTCACTCATTCCTTCTCACCTCCACACTCTTCTGCTCTGTTGTGAAAACTTTTCTTGCCTCTTTTTTGTGAGATAATTTACCCCCATTCTATATCTCCCTTTCTCCTACTTATACATTCCTCTCTCATCC
The DNA here is from genome assembly GCA_011680675.1 of Gymnobelideus leadbeateri. NCBI lineage: Eukaryota > Metazoa > Chordata > Mammalia > Diprotodontia > Petauridae > Gymnobelideus > Gymnobelideus leadbeateri. The sequence continues at coordinate 741,766 of WOXC01005828.1, read as the reverse complement.
CTTCATGATTTTCTTACATTACTCTCATTTCTCTTCCAAATTTTTCTTCTACTTCTCTTACTTGATTTTCAAAATCTTTTTTGAGCTCTTTCATGGCCTTTGACCATATTCTTTTAGCATATCATTCCTTCATATTCAACTCACCCTGTATATATACCCAGATAGCTATAGATATAGATATAGATATAGATTTTTTCCTCAAACTACCCTAATACTGAGAAAGGTCTCATAGGTTATAAATATTATCTTTCCATGTAGGACTGTAAACAGTTCAACCTGAATAAGTCCTTTGTGATTTCTCTTTCCTATTTACCTTTTTGGTGTTTCACTTTATTCTTGCATTCAAAAGTCATAATTTCTATTCAGCTATGGTCTTTTCAGCAAGAATGCTTAAAAGTCCTCTATTTCAATGAATACCTATTTTTTTCCTTACACATTATATTCAAGTTTGCTGGGCAGGTGATTCTTGGTTTTAATCCTAACTCCTCTGACCTCTGGAATATCATATTTCAATTTGATCCTTTGATCCCTTTTATCCCTTAATTTAGAAGCTGCTAGATCTTGTATTATCCTGATCGTATTTCTACAATACTTGAATTATTTCTTTCTGCCTGCTTGCCATGTATTTTCCTTGACCTGGAGCTCTGGCTACAATATTCCGAGTTTTCCTTTTGGGGTATCTTTCAACAATCAAGTGGATTCTTTCAATTTCTATTTTACCCTCTTGTTCTAGAATATCAAAGGAGTTTTCCTTGATAATTTCTTGATGATGTGTACACTCTTTTTTTTAATAATGGTTTCAGACAGTCCAATACTGTTTAAATTTTTCTCCTTGATGTATTTGCAAGGTCCATGGTTTTTCCAATGAGATATTTTACATGGTCTTTTATTTTTCATTCTTTCTATTATGGTTTATAGTTTCTTGATTTCTCATAGAGTCCTTAGTTCCATTTGCTCTATTTTAATTTTGAAAGAATTATTTTCTTCAGTGAGATTTTGTATCTCCTTTTCTCTTAGAATAATTCTACTTTTTAAGGTATTCTCATTGCTTTTTTGGACCTCTTTTGTCATTTGCATTAGTCTATTTTTAAGGTGTTATTGCTTTTCAGTATTTTGGGGGGTCTCCTTTAGCAAGCCATTGACTTGTTTTTCATGATTTTCTTACATTACTCTCATTTCTCTTCCAAATTTTTCTTCTACTTCTCTTACTTGATTTTCAAAATCCTTTTTGAGCTCTTTCGTGGCTTTTGACCAATTCATATTTTTCTTGGCTTTTGATGAGCTTTGACTTTGTTGTCTTCTTCTGGTTGTGTGTTTTGATCTTCTTTGCCACCAAAGTAAGATTTTATAGTCCAAGTTTTTCTATGCTCTTTGCAACATCTTCTCCATCAAATACTTGACTTTCTAACTCTTTTTCAAGGTAGGACTCTGCTTCTAGTGGGGGTGGGGGTAGGGGTGGGGAAGGATGTACTGTCCCAGGGTTGAGGAGTTTTGTATCAGTGGCTTTATCTTCCACCATCTGTGGGTCCAGAGCTCCAGAAGCAGCCACCACTATTGCTGCCTCTGCTGCTGCTGCCACCACTGCTGTTGCTGCCACCTCTACCAACCGGGGGCTGGTGTTGGCCCCCCAGTCAGACCATGCTCCTCTTACACCCAGGTCCCACAGAGTTTTCCCACTGAAACTCTATGCTCTTTGATATTTGTGGCTTGAGAAATTTAGGAACTTCCATAGCTGCCAGTGATTCAGTCCCCTGAGGCCTGCTCTGGCTCTGGCTCTGTTGGGGTGGCCCACACCGAACTGTGCCCAGCTCCCAGCCCAGTGTGATATACTCTTTCTGTCAATGTTCCAGGTTGTGTTAATCTGGAAATTTGTTTCTCTCTCATTTTGTGGGTCCTGCTGCTCTAGAATTTGTTTGGAGTCATTTTTTGCAGGTATTTGGAAGGGTTTGGGGGAGATTTCAAGCAAGTCCCTGTGTTTACTCCACCATCTTAGCTCTGCCTGCTACATCTAATTTTTAAATCAAACTCTTTTTTTTTGCTTTTTTGGAGGGCCAGTTGGGGTTAAGTGACTTGCCGAAGGTCACATGGCTAGTAAGTGTTAAGTGTATGAGTCCAGATTTGAACTCAGGTCCTTCTGACTCCAAAGCCGGTGCTCTAATCACAGTATCACCTAGCTGCCCCACTAAAAAAAACTCTTAAAGGTAAATGCAAAGTCCTTACATTCTGCTTGCCTCAGATTTCTCAATTATAAAATGGGGATAATAGCAGCATCTACCACACTGGGCTGTTATGAGGCTCAAATGAGAAAACATTTGTAAAATAATTTAGCATGATGTCTGTCACATAATAGGAGCTATATAAATTTTTGTTCTCTTCCTTTACCTTTTAATTCTTAACAAACCTAGAGTTTCTAGAATTGACAGGGGGGGGTAGAGAGAGAGAGGGGGAGAGAGAGAGAGAGAGAGAGAGAGAGAGAGAGAGAGATTAAGAAAGAAACTAAGAAAAAGAAAGACAAAGTAAGACTTTTGACTTAAATGTTTTAATTAAAATTTGATGGGATTTTTAAAAGATTATCATTTTCTTTCAGAATATTCAGGCTATTCACCTAAGGCTTTTGCAATACAAAATATTCTGTAGCAGCTTTTCAAATCTGTGCTTGCATATAATTTTACTTATTTAGGGTCTTGGGTGGGAAGAATAATAACAGAGATTACAGTAAGTAAAGAAGTTGATAATAAAAGAACAGGGGAATAAACAATCAAAAACAGTCCCGAATGTCAAGCAATGATACTTATATTAATTTAAATTAATATGAAACCATAATTGAGGAAAATGAAAGTTCATTTTAAAGTATAATAAAGCCAGAGTTGTGCTGGAGTCAGCTGAAGAGCTTAATGATATTTTTTTTTTGTATTTACCCCTCCATAATTAGCAAATGCTACAAATCAGGAGTTGGTTCATTATTTTGTTGATTGCCTAGAGTTAATAAAATGATGGGAAAATTATTAATAATGTAGATTACACTCCAAAAAGAATAAAGTATAGATCATTTAAGATTAAAGATTTTAGTCATCATATTATGGTATTATTAAAGGTTTTGGTGAATTATTTTCTTTCTGAGAAAATCTATGTAGTCTCTTTAACATTATATATGGATTGTTCCCCATGACTGGAATGTTCTTCCTCCTAATCTCGACCTCCTGGCTTTTATGGCTTTGTTCAAGTTTCAGCTAAAATTCCATCTTCTTCAGGAAATATTTCCTTGCACCTTATAATGGTAGCTTCCTGAATTAGCTATAGTCTATCCTTTATATATCTTGTTTGTACAGAGTTGTTTGCATGTTGTCTGTCTCTTTAGAATGTAAACCTCTTGGGCAGAGCCAAAATGGTGAGTAGAAATAGCGTGTCCAAGCCATTCTCCCCCCAGATCACCTCCAAACTATGTAAAAGGGGACTCTGAACAACTTCTGGAGCCCCAGCACCCACAGAACGACACAGAGAAGCTAACCTCCCGCTGAGGACAGCCCAGAAGCCCTGCAGGAAGGACCAGCCCAGCGTTCTGGAAGCTGGCAGTGCAGAGCACAGTGTGGGGGAGCTGAGCACAGGGACACCTGAGTCTCGGTTTTAGCCCCAGGGAGGCCAGGCCAGCAGCCGGCTGGAGGGACCCCAGAACACCACCAGCTGTGGCGATTCCAGAATTATCAACATAGACATGCCTAGGACAAAGTGAGAGGTTAGTGCACATGGACTTTGGGACCAATATTTGGGGAACGCATTGGCTTCCTCCCCTGGGGGCTAGAAGCCGCTGAGGAGACACGCCATTTTGTAGTTTTCAGAGGCAGCTCCATCGCCTGGCCTGCAAACTGGAGGGAGATCCAGCTATCAGTCTTGGGGGGTAATCTCTCTTGCTTTAACGTCCCTGGATCTGGATAGTGATCTGGGGTGGAGGTCGTGGGTGGGTTTCCAGCTTGCCAGAAATGAAAGTTGTCCCTCCAAACGTTCGGGATGAAAATTCCCCTGTCTGGCAGAGCCATACTGTGGCAACAAGCCCAAAAGTCAAGTAATTAATTGGCAACATGCCAAGGCAAAGGAAACAAATTAAACAGAAAAATGCAACCTAAGACTCCTACTTTGGGGGCAAAGAAGACTGAAGCATAGAACAGGAGGAGGGCTGTGAGGTAAGAAATCCTGCTCCAAAAGCCAGAAAGGAAAACATGAGCAGGTTATAGGCCATAGAGGACCTTAAGAAGGACTTTAAAAATCAAATAAGAGAAGTGGAGGAAAAATTGGGAAAAGAAATGAGAAGGATGCAGGAAAAGTATGAAATGAGGGTCAACAGCCTGACTGAGGAAAACAACACCTTAAAAATAGACTAACTCAAATGGCAAAGGAGGCCCAAAAGGGCAATGAGGAAAAGAATGCCTTAAAAAGTCGAATTTGCCAGATGGAAAAAGAATCTCAAAAGTTCACTGAGGAGATTCATTCCTTCAGAGTTAGACTGGAGCAAATGGAAGCTAGTGACTTTATGAGAAATCAAGATGCTGTTAAGCAGATCCAAATAAACAAAAGATTAGAAGGCAATGTGAAATATCTCATGGGAAAAACCACTGACCTGGAAAATAGATCCAGGAGAGACAATTTAAAAATTATTGGACTACCTGAAAGCCATAATCAAAGAAAGAACCTAGAAATCACCCTTCAAGAAATTCTCAAGGAAAATTGCCCTGATGTTTTAGACCCAGTGGGGGAAATATAGGTTGAAAGAATCCACAGATCACCACCTGAAAAAGATCCCAAAAAGAAAACTCCCAGGAATATAATAGCTAGGTTCCAGAATCCCCAGATCAAGGAGAAAATATTACAAGCAGCTAGGAAGAAACAATTTCAATATTGTGGAAACACAATCAGAATAGCACAGGACCTGGCAGCTTCTACACTGAGGGATCAAAGGGCATGGAATATGATATTCCAGAGGGCAAAAGAACTGGGAATGAACCCAAGGGTCACCTACCCAGCAAAACTGAGTATTTTGTTTCAGGGGAAAATATCGTCATTCAGTGGAATAAAGGACTTTCAAGCATTCTTGAGGAAAAAACCAGAGTTGAATAGAAAATTTGACATCCAGACACAAGAAGCAAGAGATGCCTGAGAAGGTAATCAGGGAAAAGAAATCAAAAGGAACTTATCAAAGTTGAACTATTTACATTCCTATATGGAAAAGCAATAACTGTGACTGATGATATCTTTCTCACTATGAAAATAATGGAAGAAGGGTGTGTGGTCATATGAATACATATGTGAATGTGTGTGTATATGGTTACAGTTATATATGGATAGAGGGCATAGGTTGAATTTGTTGGGAAGGGAGGATACTCAAGGAATGAAATTATGAGGTGAGAGAGGAAAGTGGCAAGAGGATATGGGGAGAGACAGGGTAGGGTAAACTATCCCACGTAGAAGAAGCAAGGGGAAGTGGCTGCAAGGGAGGGGAAGAATAGGAAGGCAAAAAGGCAAAACCACATTCTCATTGAATTTGGTTCAGGGAGAGAATGGCATACATACTAAATGGGATATCTCAACCTGCAACAGAATAGGGGGAAGGGGGATGAGAGGAGGGATGATGGATAGGAGAACATCCTTGGGGGTAGGGGAGGTTGGAAGAACCCACTATAGAAGAGGGACAGGATCAAGTAGGGAATAGACCAGGTGGGGGGTGGGATGAGTGGGAGGTAATTATAAGCAGCCTTGTACAATATATCTATTATGGTAATGTTTTGCATAGCTAGACATGTACAACATATACTGAATTATTTATCTTCCCAGAGGGAATGGGTGCCAAGGAAGGAAGGGAATGGATCTGAAATTCAACGTCTTAAAATTAAATGTTTCAAATTTATATAAATACTATTATTAATACTCTTTTGCTTGTAACTGGGAGATAAGATGTGCAAGCTTTGGGACACAGAGATTCACCTTCCTCCAATGGAAAAGTCGAAGGGGGTATGAGAGACGATATGGGAGACAGCAGATTGGAGGAAGCAATATCTTGTGGGACTGCTATTCTGGGAGGGTGGGTAGGGGAAAAACAGGAGGGGAAATAACTGTAACTCAAAAGCTGGAGGAAATGAATGGTGTAAAACAGCAGTTAATAAAGCATTTGTTTAAAAAAAAAGAATGTAAACTTCTTGAGGACAGGGATTGTTATTGAAATTCTTTGTGTCATGTCCTTAGAAGGTACCTGGTACATAGTAAGAACTCAAATAAATGCATGCTTATTTACTACACTTGTGGATGCAGTGAGACAAGTGAATTTTGTACTCATCAGAATGCAGTACAAAAGACAAGGGATATTGTTGCTGTTATATATGCATAATAAGGTTAACAAGTAGACCAAGGGCAGAACTCATGTCTCTGCTTGCTTAAGTCAGCTTTATACTCTTTTCCCTAAATTCATTTGCTTGCCAATCAGGGGAAAATGTTGGGATTGAGAGGAGTCTATTTACTCCAACTATCACATATCTCCTAAGGAGACTATCTTACAGATTCTTCAAAATGGATATTGACAATCAAATATTATATTCAAATATTTAGTAAGCATTATTAAAGATTTTATAACCACAAGTCATATAATATTCTTGATTGCTCTTGTTGACTTGTTTCAATCATGTCTGACTCTTCATGACCCCACTGGGGTTTCCTTGGCAATGATACTGGAAAGATTTGCCATTTCCTTCTGTGACTCATTTTACAGATGAGGAAATTGAGGTAAAGAGTATTAAGTGACTTGCTCAGGGTTACACAGCTAATGTGTGAGACCAGATTTGAACTTCGATCTTCCTGACTCCACACCCAGCACTCTATCCACTACCCACCATTTAGTTGCTTGGATCAAGAACCTAATTCTGGCACAATGAGAAAAGTGGTCAAAAACCCTTTCCACCCAGGGGTTTCCTCTAGGTTTTCCTGGTTCATATCAGGTATGGTGTCTGATAAATTTCATCTATTCAATAAAACAGCTTAAATCCACCCTTGCAAAAGAAAAACTGCTTATCTATCATACCATAGTATATAGTAAGAGAGAGCAGCAGCAGGCCTGGAAGAGACTAAAGAGCTCAAGTCCAACAAAATATAGCAGACAGTATTTGAGAGAGGAATGGAAACATAACTATCAGATAAGAGAAGTGATACATAACAGAGAGCAGTTGATAATCATCTGGTCATAGAGGATATCAGAAGCTTTACACCACAGAATGGCCATATTCTCATTAAACATACCCACCTCCCCACAAAATGACTATGTGTATAGTATGAGTCTTGTCATGTGCCCTTTCATTGATATTCTTTCATTAATATTCTTTTCAATGTGCCATTTTTATGTTTTATGATCACATGTCCTTTTCTGTGTGTGCCCTCCCCCAGGAGTGGTACAATACTCTCTGGGAGAGTTTGCCCCAAGTGTGCTTGGATAGCTTTTTAATATAACTTTATTATAATGTTTGATATGTCATTTGTTTTGAACTAATGTAAACTCTAGCTGCTAATAAGAATAAAGACATTAGTGGGGACTTGTGATCTCTACTTTCAGTGAGCATTGATCCAAAGAATTTTTTGAATGTAAGGTATTTCTTAAGATCCACCTGTGTGGGAAATGACAAGGGTAGTGCTTAAGTGCTATATTATTAACCCAGTTAGATCCTCATGTTCTCATAATGGAGATTATAAATTGTAAAACAATTTGTGCCTGCCTTTTATGGGTTAAAGTGGGGATATACCATTGTTTTTGTAGGGAAAACAATGGATTTGAATTGGTGGCAGATGTACTCTTAAGTTTTACTCATATAACCTATCCTTGAGGATACAGTGAAACATTTTTTAATAGAAAGTTGTATAAAAACACTTGTTTGAAAAGAAGCAACATTAAATTCATCATGAAAAGAAGAACTATCCTTGAACTTAAAAGTAATGAGACAAGATACATTGGAAATGACAGATGCTAAAGATAAGTAGAATGGGTAAGAATGAAGTTGTAATTGTTTAGGTGGAAAAAGCACTGAATTTATACAGTCAGAACCACGTTTTTAAGTCCCCAATTTATCACTTATTACCCATAAAACCTTAGGCAAGTTACTTAATCTTTCTGTAACTCAGTTTCCTCAACTGTAGAGTGGGAAAGTTCAATCAAATAAACTTCATGTATTGAGCCTACTACATTTTGGGCACTGTACTAAGAACTGGGGATAAAACTAATTTTAAAAAATGGTACCTGCCCTCAAGAACCTCACAATCTAAGGCAAAAGGGGGAGACAGCACACAAAAGGAAGTATGAAAGGCAAGGAGGAAGAGGAGACCAGAAGGTACCTGGCACAGGGGCATCTGGATCAGTGTAACTGAAACAAGACAGAGCAATAGATGCAAGGTGGAGAATAAGAGAGGTTGGATAAGATGATCTCTCCCTCCTCTCTAATTACCTGATTATTACATGATTCTATTCTTAAAATAAATATAAAATACTATAGCCTTGATTTTTAAGGAAATTGGAGGATGAACCTAGAAATATTTATTTTAGGAAGATGTTTGTCTTTGTCACATTACTGTAATAGAGGGAAATAAACAGGGAGAGGTGGGAGCAGAATTAGTATGGAGGAAAGAGTTTGACGCTTTTTTTAGACTAAACAGCCTTTCTGTAGTCTTCTGGATATTTGAATTGTGTTTGAAAACTCATATCAAGTCAACAGAATAAGAAAACATCTTGGGCTATATTTACATAAATAAATCACAGCAGTGAAAGCCTCCAAACGCCAGGTTTAGTCATTCATCAGCTCAAATGCTAGTGACAAGGAGAGAGGCAGGATTTTCTGCCAGCACTATTATCCCTTCTTAGGTGGAAGTAGAGCATAGGGCAGTGGGATTCCAAAGTAGTAGGCCTTGGATACTTTTACCAAGCTTCTAATCAGTGAGACAAGGACTTGGCAGGATCACAGATGTGTTCAAAATGGTAGAAGGCATTTTTTGGGGAGGGAGGTATTTTTATAAGGGATTTACATATGAAATTGTTTCCTCAGCTATCAGCACAAAGAGTTTTCAGAGATAGCCACTAATGAATCAGCTTTGGGAAGGGAGATTGATGAAGGCTAATCTATTGGGTGAGCATGCAAGTAGACAGGTACACACAGGCCACAGTCCCCTTGTGTGAACTGCTCGGTTTAGATGCAGGCTTGGTAAGAAAAAACAACTTCCTTTATACCAGTTCCACTTATCTTTAGCAAAAACGAGAAGGGGAGACATACAATATGGCATTGCTCTCAGTTGCTCAAGTGGAAAAATTGTTCCAGTTTCTATCTGGGCTATCTTTCATTTAATAGGTGCCTTTAAAGAAAAAATCAGGCGATATCTGTCTAGGGAAGAAGGTTAATGTAGTCCTCAGCATCTTTTTTCTGAAGTACTCTACAAAGCATTTATTTAGTTCTAAAAAGTTGCCATTAACAACTTCACCAGGGATATGCTAATCCTGCTTCCACTAGCAGATGGAATGCTAATGCTTTGGCAACTGACAGGGAAAGATCCTCAACAAATTGCTTCTTATTTCATTGTGATTTTGAAATATCCCCAGGGAGATAACTGTCATTATCTTGCTTAATGTTACATGATAACTCATAGACACTGTCACTGTTATTTAGCTGAAGCAGAGGGGTTATTAGTCAAATTTTGGGGAACTGTTCACTGTCCAGGAAAATTCCACAAAGCAAACCCTTTCAATGGATAAGATTCAACTAGATCAGAGCAGTAACCCTTCCATTGATGCCCAGTTCCTTACAACATGTATGAGGCTTTTTTTCCATATATGCTAGCGAGATGATGAACAAAACAAGAGCAGGTAGTTCACTCTCCTTTCCTCCTTGAGGTTAATGATGCTTATGGTTTTCAGTAGTTGGCACCAAGTGACATTTATGTCTGGTTATCTTCCGCAAAAAATATAATTACTAGCTGTGCCTCCATGGTAGGGATATTTTCTTGTTTTGTTTTATTTTCACAGAAAATCCTGGATGGTAGTTGGTTGGAGTCACAACTCATGTGAAATTTTCCAGTGAACTGAGCATTCTGTTAGAAGAAACTGTTTGAACAGCCTGGTGCCTTTGACTCTGCTAGCTTCAAACAGTATGGAGCCCATGTCATTTCCTCATTAAATAATAGAGTCAATTGTGGATATTGGCAACAACAAATAGAAGAAGCTATGAATGTGGGCAGAGAGAGAAATGCTTGATCTTAAGTGGGGATGGGCACAGTGTTAAGACAAGGAAGACAGTGGTACCAAAAGTACCTAACTCTTTCACTTGAAGGAAATCCCAATAAATAGAGATGTCAATCAGTGATCGTTGAGCAAACCAAGAGATCCCTCCAAGATCTATATTCCAAACAACTTCACTATTATAATGACCTGGAGACTTTTGTGCAGTTACAAGTACAGTATAGTTGTGAGCATGCTTTCTCATAATAATTACTTTCTTGGTTCTCACAGAGATTTCATCAAAGTGTTGGGGAGGGGGTGGGATTTCTTGATTATGTCCATGACCATTTCTTCTCCCAATGAGTACTTTAGCAAAGGCACCTCAAAGTGAAGGAAAATCAGACCTTGAATAAATAAACCTTGAAGTTACACTTAAAAAGAGGCAGAAGAGAAAATGGATAGTGTATCTGTGTGTGTTTCTGAGGGACAGAGAGAGGAAAGAATGGCAGAGGGGGAAAGAGAAAAAAGGGGGAAAGGGGAGAGAGAAAAATGGTGGTAGAAGGGGTGGTTATAGATTAAGAAAAAGAAGGGAGAACACCTAGAAAGACGTTGAGCATCAGGATCAGAGCCAGGATGACCTGGGTCCCATTTCTGACTTTGGCACATACTATCACCCTAGGCAAATCACTTAACTTCTCAGTATTCTAGGCAAATCTCTAAGACTACAAACTTCAGTGAGAATGCCACTCTGCATTGTTAGAGGGAGTTTCCTCACCTGGGAGTTCTCTATACTCAGTCACCATCCCTATTCCTAGAGAGATTCCTAGGAGGATTAGGAGCAAAATCAGTTATTACAAAGTGTGCCTTCCTTTGACAAATTTTCACTGTTCTATGTTTAGCTCCTCTGAAACAAAAATCAAAGCTGGGCCATTAAGGCAGAAACGTAACATCCTTCTTGTTTTTCTTTAATGATTTTCCTTCAGTCAAGGACAACCTGGGCAGCCGATTGCATTCCTACTTTACTTCTTAAGTCCTATCTCACCAAAAGTAGAACATTTAAATGTTAAGACCTCTAATTCAAGCAGCACTTTGCTCTTCGAAGCTCCAATTATAAATTTTACTTAAATAGATCAAGATGGTATATTCCTTTCAGATATTCCTAATATTTTCTAAATAAGTAGACTTAATTAAAAGGTATTTTAATTCATTTAAAATTATTGATGCATAGGATTTTTACTGAGCCAAAAGAACTGGTGGATCTTGATAGTGCTGAGAAGCACAAAAAGACTTTAAAGAGCAGAAACAAAATGAAGTAAGCAGACCAGAGCAAGCCATAGACTCAATGATCACAATAATGAAAGTGAAAAGAACACCAACAGCAACAAGGTGAAATTGGTTAGTCTCATTTTAGTGACCTATTACAACTCCAGAGAATGGATCAGAAAATGCACCTGCTTCCCTTTGCTTCCCCATATGGGAAACTACAGGTGTGGAAATGTTGTCATTTATTGTCAAACTCATTTGATGCAATACTTAATTTTGTTGAAAAAAGTTTTCTCTTTATTTTTTTACTATTGTTACAAGGGATGGTGCTATATGAATGGAGGAGGAGAGGGGAAAATGTCAAATGATAAAATAGAAAATTAAATTTCTGAAAAAAAATGTTTTCATCACTTTTTTAAAAGCCATGGCAACCTCCTGATAAAAAAAGGAAAAGAAAAGAAAAGGAAAAGGAAAAGGAAAAGGAAAGAGAGGGTACAGATAGAAGGGAGGGAAGAAGTAGTAAGGTAAGTGGGAAAGAAAGGGGAAAGGGAATGGTAGAAGGGAAGAAACTGAGGGAGTTGGTGGTCAAAAGGAAAACTTTTGAGGAGGGGAAGGAAAATGGGAGAAATAAAAGCATAAAGAGGGGGTGGGGAATAGGACAGAGAGAAGGACACAGAAAGTGATCATAACTGGGAATGTGAATCAGATCAACTCTCCCATAAATTGGAGGTGGATAGCTGAATGGATTAAAAACCATAATTATACAATATGTTGTTTACAAAAAACACATTTTTAACAGTTGGATACACACAGGGCAAAGGTAAAAGGATGGAGTAGAACATATATAGCTGAAGTAAAAAAGCAGAAGTAGCAATCTTAATTTTAGACAAAGCAAAAACAATAATAGATCTAATTAAAAGAGATAAGGAAGTAAACTATATCCTGCTAAAAGGCACCATAAACAATGAAGTAATATCATTACTTAACATATGTGCACCAAGTGGCATAGCATCCAAATTCTTGGAGAAGTTAAGGTAGTTAAAGGAAGAAGCAGACAGCAAAAGTAAACAAGTGGGGGACCTCAACCTCCCCCTCTCTGAACTTGATAAATCTAACCTCAAAATAAATAAGAAAAAAAGTTAAGGAGGTGAATAGAATTTTAGAAAAGGTAGACTTCTGGAGAAAATAGAATGGGGATAGAAAGGAATATAACTTTTTCTCAGCGAAAAGTACACAAACACAATAACTAATCATGTACTAGGACATAAAACAGTTCAGTGCAGAAAGGCAGAAATGTTAAATGCATCCTTTTCAGATCGTGATGCAATGAAAATTATATGTATTAAAGGGTCGTGGAAAGATAGGGCAAAAATCAATTAGAAACTAATATCGAAAACTAAATCCTAAAGAATGAGTGGGTCAAACAACAAATTATGGAAACGGTCAATCATTTCATTGAAGAGAATGACAATGAGAAAACATGGGATGCAGCAAAAGCAGTTCTTAGGGGAAGTTTTATACCTCTGAATGCTTACATGAATAAAATAGAGAAAGAGGAGATCAATGCATTAGTCATGCAACTGAAAAAGCTAGAAGAACAAATTGAAAATTCCCTATTAAATGCTAAATTAGAAATACTGAAAATCAAAAAAGAGATTAATAAAAATTGAAATTAAGAATATTATTGAACTAACAAATTAAAACTAATAGCAGGTTTTATGATAAAAAATAAAATTTATAAACCTCTGGTCAATTTGATTAAAAAAAAGAAGAAAAGCAAATTACTTGTATCAAAAATGAAAATAGTGAATTCATCTCCAAAGAAGAGGAAATTAAAACAATAATTAGGAATTATTTTGCTTAGTTTTATGCCCATAAATTTGTCAATCTTAGGGAAATGATGAATTTTAATTGAATATTTACAAAGACATAAATTGCTCAGATTAGAGAAGAGGAAGCAAAATACTTAAATAACCACATTTCAGAAAAACGAAATTGAACAAGACATCAATGAACTTCCTAGGATAAATCTCTAGGGTCAGATGAATTTATAAGTTAATTCTATCAAACTTTTAAAGAACAATTAACTCTGGTACTATATAGACTATTTGGGAAAATTGGCAAAGAAGGAGTTCTACAAAATTCTTTTATTATGACTCAAATATGGTATTGATACTTAAACCTGGAAGAGTAAAAATAGAAAAAAAAAGGAAATTATAGAACAATTTCCCCCACAAACATAGATGCACAATTTTTAAATAAAATATTTGCAAAAAGATTACAGCAACTTATTACAGAAATAATACACTTTAATCAGATAGGATTTCTATCAGGAATGCAGAGTAGGTTCAATATTAGGAAAACTATCAGTAAAATGATCATATGAACAACAAAACTAAAAGAAACCATATGATTATCTCAATAGATGCAGAAAAATCTTTTGACAAAATACAACCATTCCTATCAAAAACACTAGAAAGAATAGGAATAAATGGAGTCTTCAATAAAATAAGTAGCATCTACCTAAAGCCATCAGCAAGCATTATATGTAATGGGGATAAACTAGATGCATTACCAATAAAATCAAGGTTGAAACATTGTAATGGAAATGCAGATTTGAAGATCTTCCCTGCCCCAGGCCCTTTGATTGGCTTAAGTGACTCTGAGAACCTTCTTTAATTTGAAAATATACTCTGCCTCCTAATAGGCTGAATGTGGTCACATGGAGCCTGTGGTAGGAGGCTTGGTTTTCAGGAATGACCGAACCTTGATGTTGTGTGATTGGGCAATGGGTCAAGGGGTGGTTACATTCTCTGAGCCAGGAGAAGGCTATATAAACCCTGATGGGAGGCTTTGCTTTGGGGCTCACTTTGAGAAGTGCTGTGTGATTTGACCAGATGAGACTCTGGGCAGCCGTTGAGAGCCCCCCAGCTTTGAAAACCCAGATGTTGATGCTTCCTTCTCTGGTAACTGTGATTTGGTATTGACATAATGGGTGGACAGTTTGAAAGCCTGTCTATTTGGTCTTTCTGTATACTCTGAAGTTCGGGGTGCTGACCTTTTTCCCCTGAACTAGGTAATATATGTCTGTTTGATTAAAGTAAGCTTGTTAACTGATTTTGAGTTGCTTTCCTTTACAAAAGCAGATCTAAGAACCTGTGTTGGCAGCCACTCTGGGGATGCTGGGGTGCTTGTTGCTACAAACATGGATGCCCATTATCAACCCCATCATGAAATTGGTACTAGAAATGTTAGCAGTAGCAATAAGAGAAGAAAAAGAAATTGAAAGAATTAGAATAGGCAAAGAAGAAACTAAGTTATCACTCCTTGCAGAAGATATGATGATATACTTAAAGAATCCTAGAGAATCAAGTAAAAAACTACTTGAAATAATAAATAACTTTAGCAAAGTTGCAGGATATAAAATAAACCCACATAAATCCTTGGCCTTCCCAAATACTTCTAATGAAATCCAGCAACAAGAAACAGAAAGAGAAATTCCATTTAAAGTTCCTGTAGACATGATAAAATATTTGGAGAAGTTAAACAAACCCAGGACCTATATGAACACACTTTTCACACAAATAAAGTCAGATCTAAATAACTGAAAAAAAAAGTTGTAGTTAGGCCTAGCTAATAAAATAAAAATTACAATTTTACCTAAATTAATTTACTTATTTAGCTCCATATCAATTAAACTACCAAAAATTATTTTATAGAACAAGAAAAAATAAAAACAAAATCCATCTGGAAGAACAAAAGGTCCAGAATATAAGGGGAATTAATGAAAAGAAATGCTAGAGTAGGTAGCTGAGCCATATCAGATTTTAAACTGCATTATAAAGGAGCAATCATCAAAACTACTTGGTACTAGCTAGGTAATTGAGTGATGCATCAATAGAATAGGTTAGGTACACAAAACACAGTAGTCAATGTCTATAGTAATGTACTATTTGATAAACCCAAAGAATCCATATTCTTGGATAAGAACTCAATATGGCAGAAACTGGATATAGAACAATGTCTTACACTGTATGTCAAAATAAAGTCAAAATGACTTCACAATTTAGATATAAAGAATGATACTATAAGTAATCTGGGAAAGCAAGGAATAATTTACCTGTCAGCTTTATGGAAAAGAGAAGAATTTATTATCAAATAAGAGAAAGCATTATGAAATGCAAAATGGATAACTTTGATTACATTACACTGAAAATTTTTTCTACCAAAAAGTAATGCAACCAAGATTAGGAGGGGAGCAGAAAATTAGGAAAGAATTTTTACAACCAGTGTCTTTGATAAAGGCCTCCTTTCTAAAATATACAGAGAACCATATTCGAATTTATAAGAAAACAAGTCATTCCCCAATTGATAAATGTTTACAAGAAATGAACAGGCAGTTTTCAGAGGAAGAAATTAAAGATATCTATAAGAATATGAAAAAAATGCTCTAAATCACCATTGATTTGAGAAACACAAATCAAAACATCTGTGAGGTACTACATCTCACCTGTCAGATTGGCTAAAATGACAAAACAGGAAAATGATAAATGCTGGAGAAGATGTGGGAAAATTGAAACACTGATACATTGTTGGTGGAATTGGGAATTGATCCAGCCATTCTGGAGAGCAATTTGGAACTATGCCCAAAGGGCCATAAAAATGTCCATCCTCTTTAACCCAGCAATACCACTTCTAGGGCTGTTTCTCAAATAGGTCATACAAATGGGAAAAGGACCCACATGTACAAAAATATTTATAGCAACTCTTTCTGTAGTGGCAACGAATTAGAAATCAAGGGAATGCCCATCAACTGGGGAATGACTAAACAAGTTGGGGAAGATGAATGTATGGAATACTAATTTTCTATAAAAAATAAGGAGCAAATGGACTTCATAATAACTTGGAAAGACAGATGTGGACTGATGCTGAATGAGAGGAGTAAAACCAAGAGAACATTGTACACAATTACGGAAATATTGCATCTGTGATGACTAACTTTGATAGATTTGGATCTTCTCAGAAATGCAAGGTTCTAAGAAAACTCCAAAAGACTCATGATGGAAAATGCTATCCACATCCAGAGAAAAGAATTACAGAGTCTGAATGCAGATCTAAACATGCTATTTGTTCTCTCTCTTTTTTGTTTTGTTTCTTCTTTCTTGTATGTAGTTCATGCCATTGGTTGTAATTCTTCTTTAGAATATGATTATTTTGAAAATATGTTTAATGTGAAAGTACTTGTAGAAATACATCAGATACATGACTTCTTGTGAGAGAGGGAGGAGGAGAAAATTTGGAATTCAAAAATTATGGAACAGAATTTTGTAAACTAAAAATAAATAAATTTAAAAGGAAAAGAGTAACTAGCACTATTCCATCACTAGAAGCCTCCATTGTTTACTGTAGCAGCAAGCACCCCAATATTTTCAAATCAAGGAAGGTTCTCAGAGTCACTTAAGTCAATCAAAGTCTCTTAAGCCAATCAAAGGGCCTAGGGGCAGGGAAGATCTTCAAATCTGCATTTCCATTATATTTACAAAGCAAAACAGTTAAGCAAAAAACAATCAACAACATATTTAACAACATATGTGATATTTGGCATCCAAAGTCTACTTTGTCCCACAACCTATTGACAAACAGGAGATAAAACAATCTGTTTTCAAAGTGATAAAGAATAGCACAGTTTTGGGGTGGCTAGGTGGCGCAGTGAATAGAGCGCCGGCCCTGGAGTCAGAAGGACCTGAGTTCGGAGCTGGCCTCAGACACTTAATCCACACAAACAAAAAAAAACCTAGCCTTGTAACCTTGGGCAAGTTACTTAACCCCAATTGCCCTAAAGGGGCGGCTAGGTGGCCACCGGCCTTGGAATTGGGATGACCTGAGATCAAATCTGGCCTCAGAAAATGAGCACCCTATAACCTTGAGCAAGTTACTTAACCCCAATTGCTTAAAAAAAAAAAAAGAATAGCACAGTTTCTATTTTCAGTTTTATTTTTAATGTATATTAATTTTAAGTAGATTTGCTCAATAGTAGATTGTTCATTAGCCAATTAATTTTTTTAAAATAATTGATCTTTTAAATTTACTTTTAGTATACAACATTCAGTTCCACAATCTCATAAATTTCAAATTTTCTCCCCTTCCCTATCTTCTCCCACCCCACCTAGTGACATGTAATTAAATATAGGTTCTACAAATACTTTCACTCTGAACGTTAGTCATGTTGTAAAGGGTTATAACCAACAGGCTGAACAATGAAAAAGAAGGGATAAAACAAAACAAAAACCAAACGAGAGAGAGCAAATAGTTTGCCTCAATCTACAGACTATAGTTCTCTCTGGTTGTGGATATCCCTTTCCAACATAAGTCTTTTGTAGTTGTCTTCTAACCTTGTATTGCTGAGAGGAGTCCAGTCTATCAAAGTTAGTTGTCACACATATGATATGTCTATAATTGTGGACAAAGTTCTTTTGGTTCTGTTCTCCTCACTCAGCATCAGTTTATATAAATCTCTCCAAGTTATTATGAAGTCTGTATGCTCCTCATTTCTTATAGCACAGTAATATTTCATTACATTCATATATCACAACTTGTTTAGCCATTCCCCAATTGATGGGCTTGACTTCCAAATCTTTGCCACCACAAAAAAGAGTTGCTATAAATATTTTTTGCATACAGATATTTTTCCCACTTCTGTGATTTCTTTGGCACATAGCCCCAGAAGTGGTATTGCTGGGTCAAAGGGTATGCACTTATTTATAGCCCTTTGGGCATAGTTCCAAATTGCTCTCCAAAATGGTTGGATTAATTCACAACTCCACAACAATGCATTAGTGTTCTAATTTTTCCACATCCTCTCCAGCGTTTATCATTTTCCTATTTTGTCATATTAGCCAATCTGACAGGTGAGATGTGGTGCCTCAGAGTTGTTTTCATTTGCATTTCTCTAAGCAATACATTTAGAGCATATTTAATATGTTTATAAATGTCTTTAATTTCTTCCTTTGAAAACTGTTTGTCCATATCCTTTGACCATTTATCAACTGGGGAGTGACTTTTATTATTACAGATTTGACTCAATTTTCTGTATATTTTAGAAATGAGACCTTTATAAGAAACAATGGTGGTAAAAATTCTTTCCCAATTTCCCATGTCCTTCCTAATCTTGGTTACCTTGACTATTTTGTACAAATTTTTTTTTCAATTAAATGTAATCAAAATGATCGATTTTGCATTTCATAATGCTCTCTAATTCCTGTTTGGTCATAAAATCTTCCCTTCTCCATAAATCTGACAGGTAAACTATTCCTTGTTCTCCCAGATTGCTTATAATATCAGCATTTGTAGGTAAATCATACACCCATTTAGACTTAATTTTGGTATATGGTGTAAGATACTGATCTATACCCAGTTTATTCCATTCCAGTTTTCCCAGCAGCTTTTGCCAAATTGGAGTTCTTATTCCAGAAGCTGGGATCTTTGGGTTTAATAAACAGTAGATGAGTTTAGTCATTGACTGCTGTGTCTCATGTACTTAATCTATTCAACTGATGCACTGCTCTATTCCTCAGCCAGTACCAAGTAGTTTTGATGACTGCTGCTTTATAATACAGATTGAAATCTGGTATGGTTAGGCCTCCTTCCCTAGCATTTCTTTTCATTAATTCCCTTGATATTCTGGACCTTTTGTTCTTCCAGATGAATTTTGTTACTACTTTTTCTAGCTCTATAAGATAATTTTTTGGTAGATTGGTTGGTATGGCACTATATATGCAATGTAATTTAGGTAAAATTGTCATTTTTATTATATTAGCTCCACCTGGCCACGAGCAACTTATATTTTTTTGAATTATTTAGATCTGACTTTATGTGAAAAGCATTTGTAATTATGTTCATATAGGCCCTGGGTTGTTTTTTTTTGGGGGGGGCAGGTAGATTCCCAAATATTTTATAAAGTCTAAAGTAACTTTTAATGGAATTTCTCTTTCTACCTCTTGTTGTTAGATTTCATTAGAAATATAGAGAAATGCTGAGGATTTATGTGGGTTTATTTTATATCCTGCAACTTTGCTAAATTTATTTATTATCTCAAGTAGGTTATTTTTTTTTACTTGATTCTCTAGGATTCCCTAAGTATATCATCATATCATCTGCAAAGAATGATAACTTAATCCCTTCTTTGCCTAATTTGATTCCTTTAATTTCTTTTTCTTCTATTATTGCTACTGCTAACATTTCTAGTACCAAGTTGAATAAGAGGGTTGATAATGGGCATCCTTGTTTCACCCATGATCTTACTGGAAACGCTACTACCTTTTTCCCATTACATATATACTTGCTGACGGTTTTAGGTAGATGCTACTTATTATTTTAAGGAAGACTCCATCTATTCCTATACATTCTAGTGTTTTTAATAGAAATGGGTGTAGTATTTTCTCAAAAGCTTTTTCTGCATCAATTGAGGTAATAATATGATTTTTACTAGTTTTATTGCTGATATGATCTACTGTATTGATAGTTTTCCTACTGTTGAACAATCCTCGAATTCCTGGAATAAATCCTAGCTGAACAAGGTGTATTTTTCACATGATGAGTTTATGTAGTCTTTTGGCTAATATTTTATTCAATTTTTTTGCATTTATATTCATGAGGGATATTGGTCTATAATTTTATTTCTCCGTTTATATTCCTGAGGGATATTGGTCTATAATTTTCTTTCTCCGTTTTGTCTCTTCCCTGTTTAGGTATCAGTACAATGTTTGCAACACAAAAATAATTTAGTCGAACTCCTTCTCCAATTTTCCTGAGTAGTTTCTAGAGTATTGGAATCAATTGTTCTTTAAATGTTTGATTGAATTTACTAGTAAATCCATCTGGCCCTGTAGATTTTTTTCCTGGGGAGTTCATTGATGGCTTGTTCAATTTCTTTTTCTGAAATGGTGTTGGGTATTTAACTTCCTATTCAGTTCATCTAGACAACTTATTTTTTGTAAATATTCATCCATTTCACTAATATTGTCAAATTTATGTGCATACAATTGGGCAAAATAATTCCTAATGATTGTTTTAATTTCCTCTTCATTTGTGGTAAATTCACCCTTTTTCTTTTTAATACTCGTGATTTGGTTTTCTTCTTTCTTTTATTATCATATTGACTAAAGGTCTATCAATTTTATTGTTTTTTTTTCTTTCATAAAACCAGCTCTTAGTTTTATTTATTAATTCAATAGTTTTCTTAGTTTCAATTTTATTAATCTCTCCTTTAGTTCTCAGTATTTCCAATTTAGTATTTAATTGGGGATTTTCAATTTGTTCTTTTTCTAGCTTTTTCAGTTGCATGGCCAATTTATTGATCTCTATTTTCTCTATTTTATTCATGTATGCATTCAGAGATATAAAACTTCCCCTAAGAAACTGCTTTTGCTGCATACCATGAGTTTTGGTGTGTTATCTCATAGTTGTTATTCTCTTGAAGTTACTAATTGTTTCTATAATTTCTTGTTTGACCCACTCATTCTTGAGGATTAAATTATTTAGTTTCTAATTAGTTTTTAGTCTATCCTTCCATGGCTCTTCATTACACATACTATTTAATGCATCATGATCTGAGAAGGATGCATTTAATATTTCTACCTTTCTGCACTGAATTGTGAGGTTTTATGCCCTAGTACATAGTCAATTTTTGTGTATGTGTCATGTACTGCTGAGAAAAAGGTATGTTTCTTTTTATCCCCGTTCAGTTTTTTCCAGAGGTCTACCACATTTACCTTCTCTAAAATTCACTTCCTTAACTTATTTTTTCTTTATTTTGAGGTTAGATTTATCAAGTTCAGAAAGGGGGAGATTGAGGTCCCCCACTAGTATACTTTTGCTATCTATTTCTTCTAACTCCCTTAACTTCTCCTCTAGGCATTTGGACTCTAGGTTTTTTTGTTTGTGTGTGTTAAGTGTCTGAGGCTGGATCCAAACTAAGGTCCTTCTGACTCCAGGGCCAGTGCTCTACTCACTGCACCACCTAGCCGCCCCCATGAAGCATAATATATTTTACTCCAGCCTTTTACCTTCACCCTGTGTGTGTCCCCCTGTTTCAAATGTTTCTTGTAATCAGCATATTGTAAGATTATAGTGTTTAATCCATTCTGCTATCCACCTCTGTTTTATGGGACAGTTCATCCCATTCACATTCACAGTTATGACTTACTATCTGTGTCTTTCCCTCCATCTTATTCCCTCCCCTGTTTATGATTTTATTTCTTTCTTTTCCCTTCCCCTCCTTAAGAGTTTTCCTTTTGACTGCCACCTCCCTCAGTATTCCCTCCCTCTTAACCCCCCTCCCTTTTCCTACCTTCCCCCTTACTACTTTTCCCTCCCTTCTTACCTCCTCCCCCTTTTCTTTTTCTTTATCTTTTTATTTTTATTTTATTATTATCATTTTATTTTGGAGCGCAATTGGGGTTAAGTGACTTGCCTAAGTTCATATGGCTAGTAAGTGTATCAAGCATCTGAGGCCAGATTTGAACCCAAGTCCTCCTGAATTCAGGGTGGGCACTCTATTCACTGTGCCACATAGCCGCCCCCCAACTTTTCTTAACTCTTCCCCCTCCTACCATCTGTAAGCTATGATAGATTTTTATACTTAATATAGAATTTTATTTCTTCCTCGAACCAAGATTGACAAGAATAAATCTCATACAGTGCTTCTCTCCCACCCCTCTTTCACTCTATTTTGATTAGTTTTATGTCTCTTCACAATAGAGTTCTATACTTAACTGATTATGTTATTCCCTCCTTACACTAAAACCAATGATGGTGAAGCTCATATAATATTCATCTCCCCCCCTTCTTTCCCTCTACTATATGTTTGTATGCCTAATTTGTGTGGCATAATTTAACCTTTTCTGCTTCTTCCTTTCCTCTTCTCCCATTACAGTCCCTTTGCACCCCTTAATAAGGTTTTTTTATCATCATTTTAGTTCATTTATACCCACATCCTCTATTTATTTATATCCTTTTTAAATGTTACAGTAAGTATATAATTCTCAATATTTACAGGTACCAGCTTCCCATATAGGGATGAAAACAGTTTGCTCTTATTAAATAGCAAGTTATCTATGTTTTCCCTGTTTACCTTTCTATGTATCTCTTGAATCTCATATATGGATATCAAATTTTCCATTGAGCCCTGGATTTTTCATCAGGAAGATCTGGAAATCCCTTACTTAATTGAATGACCATCTCCTTGCCTGAAAGATTATGCTCAGTTTTGCTGGATAGCTGATCCTTGATTGGAGCCTGAGCTCCTTTGCCCTACAAAATATCATATTCCAGTCCCTCTGATCTTTCAATGTAGAAGCTGCTATATCCTGTATGATCCTGACTATAGTTCCATGATATTTGAATTGTTTCTTTCTAGCTGCTTGCAATATGTTCTCCTTTACCTGATAGTTCTGGAATTTAGCTACAACATTTCTTTGAGTTTTCAATTTGGGATCTCTTTCAGGAGGTGTACAGTGAATTCTTTTGAAAACTATTTTATCTTTTTGTTCTAGGACCTCAGGGCAGTTTTCCTTGATAATTTCTTGGAGGATATTGTCCAGGCTCTTTTTTTATCATGATTTTCCAGTAGGCCAATAATTCTTAGATTGTCTTTCCTGGATCTTTTCTCCACATCAGTAATTTTTCCATTGAGTTATTTTACCTCTTTTACTAATTTTTCATTCTTGAGGTTTTGTTTGACTGATTCTTAATGCATCATAGAGTCATCGGGTTCAATGTGGGTGATTCTAATTTTTAGCAAATTATTTTCATCAGCTAATTTTTGGAGCTCCTTTTCCATATGTTCAGATTTAGTTTTTAGGGATTTATTTTCTCCAGTTAGATTTTGAACCTCTTTTTCCATGTCACACATTTTACTTTTTATGGAGCTACATTCTTCACTGAACTATTTTTTTTTCTATTTTCACAATTGTAGTTTAAAAAAAAATTGGTCAGTTTATCTTCTACTTCTCTAATTTGGTTTTTAAAGTCCTTCCTGAGTTCTTCCAAGAACACTTTCTGGGCTTCAGACTAGTTCATATTTATTCCCTTTTG
This sequence comes from Gymnobelideus leadbeateri, assembly GCA_011680675.1. Taxonomy (NCBI): domain Eukaryota; kingdom Metazoa; phylum Chordata; class Mammalia; order Diprotodontia; family Petauridae; genus Gymnobelideus; species Gymnobelideus leadbeateri. Next base: position 718,185 of record WOXC01005828.1, on the reverse strand, counting down.
AGGCTTCAGCTGTAGGTATAGAGTCAATGCTGTCTCCTGAAATTGGTTCTTCACACTCACAATGATAGGATTCTAGAGTCTTTGTCTTTCCAATCTGTTTTTTTTTTTCAATTTTGAGGCACAACCTTAGCCACGCCCTTCCTCTAGGACTCCCAAATATTTAGTTGCTTCCACTATTTTAGGATTTTACTCTGGGGCAATAATTTCCATGTTTTCAGGGTCAGAGGGAGGTGATTAGAGTAGCCGGGGTTCACAACACCATCCTGGTCCCTGCAAGTTCAGGTAGATGATTTCTAAATTTCCTTGCTATAGGTTGATAGCCCCAAGAGTAGTTGCTGTCCTTGCCACAGGGCCTGAGTTTGTCTCTTACCCAGCTCCAACACATCCCTAGTTCTGTAGTGATAGGCCTGGGAATGGCCCCTGTGGTTGGTGGATCAGCTTTCCCCTAGAATTCACACCATTGCACGCTGTGTCCACCACATCATGTGCAAGCCAATTAATTTTCTATTTTGCTGTCCTTTTATGGATTGCTACAAAGTCTAGCCTTACCAAAAACTATAAGGGTTTTTGTTTTTGTTGTTGTTGGGGAAGGTGATTGTTCTTTCTGTTTTAACTGTTATTTTATTTTGGAATGGTGAGACCATAGTACACAATTCTATTTAGGGTGGATTGTCATACCATAGCAGGTTGTGACATATTATTTAGCTACTGATATGCAGCATCTGAAAAGACATTCTCTTGGCATTTTTTTTCCCACTGAGAACACAACCTTTATTGTGCATGTGTACACAAACACACACACATTCCCACATACAAATCTATTCTAGAATTCTAGATATTCTGGAAGGCATGTACATTAATCCAAAGTTCTGTGAAGAGCAGTAAAACTAAGACTAAAGACTTAATTACTATTAACACATTATTTAATTCTTATAGGGTTCAAGTATTAGAATCTGATCTCTTTTTCAGTATAATTTAATAAGACCAATGATATTTAATCCAGCCCCTCAAGGTAATAAAGAGATGATCCTAGAATGTTTGTTACATTTTATACCAACAGCATAGAAGCTATGACAGGTCCTAGACTAAGCCACAAAGGATTACAGTATAGGCCAGGCCATGGACTTTGATCTGAAAACTAGCTAAATTCACACAGACTCATCACTGAAAGGCTGGATACCAGATAATGCATTTGGGGGTCCAGTGCAAATGAAGAAACCATATCCTAAAACAAGTAGGGGTCATAATCTTCTGTGGTTGGAGTCTCCACATTAATGAAATCACATATGTTTTGGACAGCCCAATAATTACATGTACATTATTTATAAGTTAATTTGAGAGAAAAAGAACCATCAACTTTTTTTTTTTTTTGCTTTTTGGAGGGCAATTTGGGTTAAGTAACTTGCCCAAGGCCACACAGCTAGGTTTTTATTTGTGTGTGCGTTAAGTGTCTGAGGCTGGATCCAAACTCAGGTCCTTCTGACTCCAGGGCCGATGCTCTACTCACTGTGCCACCTTGCCGCCCCAAGAACCATCAACTTTTAAGTGATTGATCAGCACTGCATAGTGCACAGGTTCTTAATCTTATTTTATGTCATGGACCCTTTGGGTGGACTAGGGAAACTTACAAATCTCTTCTCAAAATACTATTTTTAAATGCATAAAGTGAAGTTCCAAGATTATAGAGATAACAATTATATTGAAATAGTTATCAACAGTTATCAAAGTAACTATATGTTTTAATGATATACATAACTATATATGTATATGTGCATGTATATGCAGTGTGTGTGTGTGTGTGTATGTGTGTGTGTGTACACACATACCTCAGAAATATTGCAGGTTCAGTCCCTGAACACCACAATAAATTAAATATCACATCAAATGAGTTACACAAATATTTTGGTGCATATAAAAGTTTTGGTTAGACTATACTATAATCTATTAAGTGTGTAATAATACGGTGTCTAAAAGGAGACAATAATGTACATACCTTAATTTAGAAAAAAATTATTGTTAAAAAATATGTTAACCATCATCTGATCCTTCAGTGAATCATAATCATTTTGCTGGTGGAGGGTCTTGCCTTAATGTTGATGGCTACTGACTGATCAGGGAGGTGTTGCTGAAGGTTGGGCTGACTGTGGCAATTTCTTAAAATAAGACAACAATGAAGTTTGCTACATTGATTGACACTTCCTTTCATTTAAACACTTACAGGCCATTGTAAGTTTATTATTGTTTAGACGTTTTTCAGTCGTGTCTGATTCTTAATGATTCCATTCGGGGTTTTCTTGGTAAAGATACTGAAGTACTTTGCCATTTATTTCTCTAGATCATCTTGCAGATGACAAAATTGAGGCAAAAAGGGTTAAATGGCTTACCTAGGGTCACCCTGCTGCCTAGGGTTAACTGGTTGTTTTAAATATTTTCTACCAATTACATGTTAAAACAATTCTTTAACATTTGTTTTTAAATTTTGTGATCTGAATTCTAGCCCTCCTTATGTCCCTCCCTCCTTTCTCCTCTCCTTGAGATGATAGTCAATCAGATATAGTTATACATATACAGTTTCCACATGTATCACTTGGTATAAGAAGATCCAAAGAAAAAGAATGAAAGAGAAAAATAACACGATTCAGTCTGTATTCAATCAGTATCAGTTCTTTCTCTGGAGGCAGAGAGTATGTTTCATCATTAGTCCTTTGGGATTGTCTTGCATCATTTTATTTCTGAGAATAGCTAAATTATTCATAGCTCTTCATTGTGCAATATTGCTGTTACTGTGTACAACATTCTCATGATTCTGTTCACTTCACTATGCATCAGTTCATGTAAATCTTTCCAGGTTTTTCTGAAATGATCCTGCTTGTAATTTCCTATAGCACAATAATATTCTCTCTTAAGCATATATCACAGTTTGTTTAGCCATTTCCCAATTGATGGGCATTTTCTCTATTTCCAATTCTTAGCCACCACAAAAAGAGTTGCTATAAATATCTTTGTACAAACAAGTCCTTTCCCTCTTTTTTGATGTTTTTTGTCATAAATATCTAGAAGTGCTATTGTTGGATATTAATTGGTCTGATTTCAATATTATTGTGCCTCAAGGAATAGGGATGCCTGAGCAGAGAGAGAGAGGGATGGAGGAAGAGAGAGAGAGAGAGAGAGAGAGAGAGAGAGAGAGAGAGAGAGAGAGAGAGAGAGAGATGAGGGAATAGCTGGCGGGTGGAGCAGTCAGAACACAACATTTATCAATTAACTTTGCCAACTTATATAAGAGCAGTTCATGGTACCCCAAAACAATTACAAAATTAATATCAGAGATTACTGATCATAGATCACCATAACAGATAAAATAATAATGAAAAAGTTCAAAATATTGAGATAATTACCAAAACATGACACAGAGATATGATATGAACATGTGCTATTGGAACAATGGTGGTGATAGTCTTACTCGATGCAAGGTTGTCACAAACCTTCAATGTGTAAAAAATATAATACTTTGCAAACCTTAAAATGTCACATAGATAAGTTGTTATAATAGGAAGAGTTATTAATTGGTTATATGTTAAGACAATTTTTTTATATTTTCTTGGAACAAATATATATTTACAAATAAAAATATTACTTTTTATTTTAAAAGATAAAAGAAACTTTTCAAAGTTCACTTATTGAGGAAGTCAGTTTGTAGATAGGTTAAAATACTGAAAAGCAGATCCAATCCCAATTATAGTTTTATAAGACATAGAAATTGTTAAAGCCCTTTGTTACAAATGTAACAGCCTCTGTTTGGAAGTAGAAATCATATAAATTAACACAGTTCACTTGGTGGGTGGGAAGAACTTAAACTTCCCTAAGGTTTACTTCTTAATCTGTATGACTTAGAGGTGGTATAATTGTATTAAGAGAGATTCAGGTCAGGGAAAGGAAGTTCTAGATTCAAGACTTGCCTCTGCCACATCCCAGTAATGTGACTGGTATTTAACCTATCTGTGCTTTAAGATGTTTGTAAGGTGTAGAGAAAGTTCTGATATGTACTGATTGAGTACTGTCTTCACCTGGAAATTCTATATAACAATAAAATCAAAGACCCAGTTTTCACATTGTAGACCATATTTTTATCAACATACATACATACAATCATAAGCATATACCTTGTAATTTGAAAATAGATCAAGGATACCTTATTAAAAAACAAAACTGGAAGTTAACTGTTAATACAAAATCAGAATTTTAATTATTTACTCATAGAAGTATTTATTATTTCTCCTTCTTGTTGACCTCCTCCAACCTCCACAACTAAACAATAAAGAAGAAAAGGAAAACCCTCATAATGACTAGCTTAGTGTAGTGTAGTTAATGTTGTTGTTCAGTTGTTTCATTTCTATCTGACTCTTTGTGACCCCATTTGGGGTTTTCTTGGCAAAGACACTGGAGTGCTTTGTCATTTCCAGATGAGGAAAATGAGACAAAAAGAGTAAAGTGACTTATCCAGGGTCATACAGCTAGTAATTGTCAGAGGCTGGATTTGAACTTGGGTCTTCCTGATACCATGTCTGGTTCTCTATCTTCTGTGCCACCTAGCTACCCAAAAATATATAGTATAGGGAAACAAATTTTAGCCACACAAAAAGAAAACATAGACAATTAAAGTAAGAAAAAAAGGCAGAGGTCATCTAATCAAACCACCATTGTATGGTTAAGAAAACTAAGGGACAGATATGTTTAAGTGACTTTCCCAGGGTTACAAAGTGAGGTATAGCAGATTTGGTACTATAACAGAGGTACTCTAACTAAATTCATGGGCTTATTAAGCTATCTTACACTGCTACCTCTAATAAAATAGGACACTATGCATGATGACATGAACCCATTCTCCAGTCCATGTGGAGAAACACAAATTAGAACTTACTATCTCATGTCATTCCATGTTACAAGGTCCAACACATGAGGAACCCTGAATACACAGAAATCCTTAAAGAGCTTAAATTTTACTATCAAGAGGAGTAAGGAGGTGGATTTGACTTCAGAGAATAATAAAAATAATTATAGTAGTGATAATGACTCATGATTGTATTACATTAGGATTGCCAAGAGCTTTCTTCCCACCAACACTTTGCAAAGTGCAAAAATTTTTATCCCCATTTTACAGATAAGGAAGCACATTTCCTCAAAGATGATAAATAATTTGCAGGTGGCTGTGTAGATGTCATGTGTTAGAGAAAGGATTTGACTGACTTTCTCAATCAGAGGAGTTTGAATTGTTTATTTTACCTTTTAAAATAAAAATTAATGTTTCTACATGAAATCTTCTTTAGAGAAAAAAACTAATCTTCCCTCAAAAAATATCAAATCCTCACCCCAAACTACTAGTCTTATTGTTACTCTAACCATAAGCTTAAATTTAGATAGAACATCATATACTTCTACATTCTCATACTTTTCACATGTTCATCTTGTTTTCTTTGATCCTAAGGATAACCCTGTGGTGTTGGCACCACTGTTTCCCACATGAGAGTTAAGGAAAAATATAGTCCAGGTAGAGTTACTAAAAATAGAAGTGAGATTCCCTGGTAAATACCCATGTGGTATTCTGTAAAATAAGGGCATATAGAATAAAGATAGAATTCTGGAACTGGAGTAAGGAAGGTACATCTTAGCTCAAATCTGGCTTCATACAGTTACTAGCTATGTGACCCTGGGTAAGTCACTTAACCCTGCTTATCTCAGTTTCCTCTTGTGAAAAATGAGCTGGAAAAGAAATGACAAAACTCCCCAGTATCTTCTCAAAGAAAATTGCAAATGGGGTAACAAAAAGTATGACAATCGAGCCAAGATGGCAGAGTAGAAACAGCATGTTCAAGGCACTCTCCACCCAGATCACCTCCAAACTATGTAAAACAGGACTCTGAACAACTTCTGGAGCCCCAGCACCCACAGAACGACACAGAGAAGCTAACCTCCCGCTGAGGACAGCCCAGCAGCCCTGCAGGAAGGACCAGTGCAGCGGTCTGGGAGCTGGCAGTGCAGCCGCTGAGAGCCGTGGTTTTAGCACCAGGGTGGCCAGGCCAGCAGCCGGCTGGAGGGACCCCAGAACACCAGTAGCTGTGGCGATTCCAGAATTATCAACACAGACATGCCTAGGAAAAAGTGAGAGGTTAGTGCCCTATGGACTTTGGGACCAGTATTTGGGGAACCTGTCAGCTACCTCCCCTGGGGGCTAGAAGCTGCTGAGGAGACATGCCATTTTGTAGTTTTCAGTGGCAGCTCCAGCTCCTGGCCTGCGAACAGTAGGGAGATCCAGCGATCAGTCTTGGGGGGCAATCACTCTTGCTTTAACCTCCCCAGACCTGGATTGTGGTCTCGGGTGGAGGTTGTGGGGTGGCTATCCAGCTTGCCAGAAACCGAAGTTTTCCCCCCACACGTTCGGGATGGAAGCCCCCCTGTCTGGTGGCAGAGTCCTACTGTGGCAACAAGCCCAAAAGTCAAGGAATTAAGTGGCAACATGCCAAGGCAAAGGAAACAAAATAAACAGAAAAAGGCAACATTAGACTCCTATTTTGGGGGCAAAGAGGATCGAAGCATAGAACAGGAGGACTGTGAGGTCAGAACTCCTGCTCCAAAAGCCCCAAAGGAAAATATGAGTGGGTTACAGACCATAGAGGACCTTAAGAAGGACTTTTAAAATCAAATAAGGAGTGGAGGAAAAATTGGGAAGAGAAATGAGAAGGATTCAGGAAAAGTATGAAATTAGGGTCAACAGCCTGACTGAGGAAAACAACACCTTAAAAAATAGACTACCTCAAATGGCAAAGGAGGCCCAAAAGGGCAATGAGGAAAAGAATGCCTTAAAAAGCCGAATTTTCCAGATGGAAAAAGAATCTCAAAAGCTCACTGAGGAGATTCATTCCTTCAGAGTTAGACTGGAGCAAATGGAAGCTAATGACTTTATGAGAAATCAAGATGCTCTTAAGCAGATCCCAACAAATGAAAGAATAGAAGACAATGTGAAATATCTCATGGGAAAACCACTGACCTGGAAAATAGATCCAGGAGAGATAATTTAAAAATTATTGGACTACCTGAAAGCCATGATCAAAGAAAGAACCTAGAAATCACCCTTCAAGAAATTCTCAAGCAAAATTGCCCTGATGTTTTAGATCCAGAGGGCAAAATAGAGGTTGAAAGAATCCACTGATCACCTCCTGAAAAAGATCCCAAAAAGAAAACTCCCAGGAATATTTTAGCCAGGTTCCAGAATCCCCAGATCAAGGAGAAAATACTCCAAGCAGCCGGGAAGAAACAATTTCAATGTTGTGCAAACACAATCGGAATAGCACAGGACCTGGCAGCTTCTACACTGAGGGATCGAAGGGCATGGAATACAATATTCCAGAGGGCAAAAGAGCTGGGAATGAACCCAAGGGTCACCTACCCAGCAAAACTGAGTATTTTGTTTCAGGGGAAAATATGGTCATTCAGTGGAATAGAGGACTTTCAAGCATTCTTGAGGAAAAAACCAGAGTTGAATAGAAAAGTTTACATCCAGACACAAGAAGCAAGAGATGCCTGAGAAGGTAATCAGGGAAAAGAAATCAAAAGGAACTTATCAAAGTTAACCTATTTACATTGCTACATGGAAAAACAATAACTGTGTCTGATGAAACCTCTCTCAGTATGAAAATAATGGAAGAAGGGTGTATGGTCCTTTGAATACATATGTGAATGTTTGTATATATGTTTACGGTTATACATGGATAGAGGGCATAGGTTGAATTTGTTGGGAAGGGATGATACTTGAGGGCTGAAATTATGAGGTGAGAGAAGAAAGTGATAAGAGGAAACAGGGAGAGACAGGATAGGGTAAACTATCTCATGTAGAAGAAGCAAGGGGAAGTGGCTGCAGGGGAGGGGAAGAATAGGAAGGGAAAAAGGCAAAATCACATTCTCATTGAATTTGGTTCAGGGAGAGAATGACATACATACTAAATGGGATATCTCAACCTGCAGCATAATAGGGGGAAGGGGGATGAGAGGAGGGATGATGGATGGGAGGGCATTCTTGGGGGGAGGGGAGGTTGGAAGTACCCACTATAGAAGAGGGACAGGATCAAGTAGGGAATGGACCAGGTGGGGGGTGGGATGGGTGGGAAGGAATTATAATCAGCCTTGTACAATATATCTACTATGGTAATGTTTTACATAGCTACACATGTACAACATATACTGAATTACTTATCTTTCCAGAGGGAATGGGGAAGGAAGGGAATGGATCTGAAATTCGAGGTCTTAAGATTAAATGTTGCAAATATATAAATACTATTATTAATACTCTTTTGCATGTAATTGGGAGATAAGATGTGCAGGCATTGGGGCACAGAGATTCACCTTGCTATAATGGAAAAGTCGAAGGGGACTATGGGAGAAGATATGGGAGAGAGCAGATTGGAAGAATCGATATCTTGTTGGACTGCTATTCTGGGATGATGGGTAGGGGAAAAACGGGGGGGATTATAACTCAAAATCTGGCAGAAATGAATGATGTAAAACAGAAAAGTTACTAAAGCCTTAAAAATAAAATTTAAAAAAAGTAAGACAATCAACAAATTCTGTAAAATGAAATCGTTTTATTGTTACTACTTCTTCATAAAGCTAGAAATATACTCAAAATAAAAGAGGAAAAAAATACTTTCAAGCTTCAGAGACAGGGCAATTTATGTCTATATCCTATATAATAAAGAAAAGAGAATTCTTAAATAAATTGGAGGGGAACTCCAAGGTTATATAGTGTAACCTGAATTTTTAAGATTTCCTTTACCTTTGCCCAAGTCTAACTCAGATCTCAATTTTGTCCTGTGGGGCAAAGCTTTGACTCCCATCAAAATGCAAATACTGCTGGGATGGGTGAAGCTTTCATCTTAACTTTAATGAGTTGCACAAAAGTCAGTTTTGATCCAAGGAAGTAAAAAAGCCCATTAGGGTGCCCTGAGTGGGGAAAAGGGAGATGAAGAGACAAGAGATAAGAAAGACATACATGGGATTTCACCTCATACATTGATTTAATCATTACTATAAAACTCTTAACTGAATTTTTAACTAATAATTTAAAAGTAGGAGTTGGGGAAGTGGTTGTTTAATTTATCTCATACTGATCAAGAAAAATGGAATGCCCTGTAGTCTGAGAAATTAATATAAGCTTAGCTTGATTATTAGCTTGAGCCACAGGACTATAGAAATTAATTAAATGGTAAGTCATAAAGACATAATGACAAGAAACATGGAGCCATATTTTAAATCATTCTCTTAAAGAGCAAGCAAGTAGAAAAACTAGATGTAAAATAAAAACTGATGGTAGGATATGTCAATGAAAGGGTTAAATGTTTAAAGAAGTAGATTTAATGGATGGGTAAGAGGTAGATAGGTACAGGGGCAGCTAGGTGGCACAGTGAATAGAGAACCAGCTCCGGAGTCAGCAGGACCTGATTTCAAATTTGGCTTCAGACACTTAAAACAAAAATGAGCCTGTGACCTTGGGCAAGTCACTTAACCCCAAATGCCCTACCATCCCCACTCCAAAAAAAGCAAAAAAAAAAAAATAGGTACAGAGATACCACAGTGGACTGAGTGCTAAACCTGGGGCCAGGAAGACCTGAATTCCCATTAGTCACATACTTACTAACAATGTAACTCAAGACAAGTCATTCAGCCTCTGCCTGTCTCAGTTTCCTGGAAAATGGGCATAATAATAGCATCTCTCATGTTTATTGTGAGGAAGACAACATGAGGAAATATTTGCAAAGTCCTTTGAAAAACTTAAAAGTGCTGTACAAGTAAGGGAAATTGTACTATTTAGCAGAAAAAAATAAAAGAGATATACATCTCCGTGGTATAGTGAAAAGAAAATTGATCCTAGATTCAGATGATCCCTCTGGTACTAACTACTACTTGTCCAAAAGAAATTTTTAAAAAGATATGTATCTCCATGGCTCAGTGGAAAGAATATCAGTTCTGGACCTGGGTTCAGATCCTGACTCTGATACTAACTACTATGTAACTTTGAGCAAGTCACTTAAACAACCTGAGTCTCATTTTTTTTTTTCATCTGTAGAATGAGGAGTTTGGACTAAGTGAACTCAGAGGTTCTTTATGGTTCTAAATCTATGATCCTATGACCTTCTGTGATCCCCTGAAATTCAGGAATGTGAAAGACAAAAAAGCATGGTTGAGAGCATATGAGTAAAAGGTAAATAAAGAAATACATTGAGTGCTATTGTAGTGGCAGTGTCATGCAGACTTTCCCACTAGATGGAGTGGTGGGTGATGTTTTTTCCAATGCAGATTGAAAATATGGTTCAAAGCAGTGTAGTGGGGACCTAATGACTCTGATATCAGCTACAAGTCTTAATTCTGTTAAGAGCAGAGAATGTGACAAATTCTTAATTTGCCATCTGGTGATTTAAAACCCACACATTCAGAGCAGGAATAATTCGTGCATGAACATAAAGTGAGTAGGTTCTAGAGTCAGACTCAAACCCCTATCTCCTGAAAATTGACAATGAATCTTTAAATGTGGTAAATGTAACAATACATTTTTTCTTAGGTATATTTGGAACAAGAGTTCTGGTTTTCAAGGAAGGACTCTGTCCCCCAGTTGTAGGACTGTAGCATAGGTGCATAGAATGTCTGAGTGGGAAGTGACCTCTAACTTTATTGAATCCAACCTGTACATGAATAAAAATCCCAGTTGTGGTCATTTAACCTTAACGTGAAGACTGCGGTGAATGGAAAGCCACTAAATCCCAAGGCTGCTCACTTCACTTGTGGACAGTTTGAATTGATACGACAGTCTGTGCTTTTTTTTTCTTCCCTTGCAATTATTCCAAATTTGCCTCCTCTGCAATTTCCACTCACTGTTCCTAGTTTTGCCCTTAGGGTCCAAACAAAATGAATCTAATCCCTCTCCTATTGCAACCCTTCAATTACTTGAAGACAGTTATATCTCCTCTGACAGATAATGAAGAGTTAGCAGCCCTCTGCTGGAGTGGGAGAAGGTTTGCAGCTGTTCATAATGACTGATTACTGCACTAGCTGTAAGACAGCAGCAGGATATTCTCCTGATGCTGGAATTCAGTAGATTAGGCAGGACTGGAGGCTGGTCCCTAAGTGTCTGTTATTTAGTTTATTATGGGCAATTAGATAACACACTGTATGGAGTGAGTGAGTGAGTGTGAGTGTGTGTGTATGTGTGTGTGTGTATGTGTATGTGTGAATGGAGCCCTTTTCCAGTGAGAATAGATAAATTTGATGCCTATGTGCACAGATACCCATAACAGTGTCATTGATTGTAAAATTGTAGGCTGTTTTGACATTTTTTCTACAATTCACACACGCAATAGAATGAAATTTAATAACTAATAATGTAGTGTAGTATGCACTTTAAATCTATCCTCATAATTCTAGGGTACACTAAAGAGCTTGTGGGTATCTCTTCTCTATTACTACTGGCTCTAGCTCTAACCTGCTACATTTCACCCATTGTTAAGAGCCTGAGATTAGCACCTTGATTCCACTTTAATACTTAACACAGACTAGATTTTTTTTTTGCTTTTTGGAGGGGGAAGGGAGGGCAATTGGGGTTAAGCTACTTGCCCATAGTCACAGGCCTAGTAAGTGTGTCAAGTGTCTGAGGCTGGATTTGAACTCAGTTCCTTCTGACTCCAGGGCTGGTGCTCTATTCACTGCACTACCTAGCTGCACCAATGACATTCCCTGACTGGGAATAGATTAGCTTTTTCAAACACATCGTTATGTTGAAGGTACATCAAATAAAAATATAGGCATTTCCTCCAAAATCTCGAGGCTTCTTCTCTATTTGACCTCAGTTCTTAGGGTCATAGGTTCATAACTTAGGAAAGGAAGGAAGGAAGGAAGGCAGGAAGGAAGGAAGGAAGGGAAAGAGAGAGAGAGAGAGGGAGAGAGAGACAGAGAGAGAGAGAGAGAGAGAGAGAGAGAGAGAGAGAGAGAGAGAGAGGAAGGAAGGGAGAAAGGGAGGGAGGAAGGGAGAAAAGGCGCTAGGAAGTCCTGTTACCCAACTAGAAGTTTGGTCCCCAATGGGCAGCCCTTTTCTACTCATAGAGGTTGCTGTTTCTTCTTCGTTCTTGAAGAGGGCTGTGACAACAGGGAGGTGATGCCGTGACATGCAAGTAAATTGGATCTAAATAAGAGAGGGCTGTGCAAAGTCACCAGCCTCACATTCTTCCCCAGAGCCATTCTCTATTCTGGATTATTATCTCCTCATTCCTATGCCCTGGTCTCTAAAACTTTTAAACTCCAAAGACTGGATACTCTACTCCCTTCACAAGGAACAAAAAATGCCAAATGAAAACGAAACAGACCAAGGCCTATTGCTCAAGGCCATAGGGCCCCAAAGGAAGAGAAGGTGCTATAAGGCCTTTCCCCTTACTAATAATATTCTTTTACCAGATGCTATGAGCAAATGAATCATTAATCTCCCCAGATACAAGCAAAGCAAAGTGGTGGTGACTGATGCAGACAGAAATTGTTCAATGTTGCCCAGAGACCCTCTTCTTTACCATTTGCTTAGATGACCAGAACCAGTTACAAAATGTCTACACCCAGTCCAGGCTGCCCAAGGCAATATCCTTATACACCCACAATTCTTCTAGAAGCAAACTCCTTAGAATCCTCCACATGGAGAGACTGCATTAGCTAAACAAGCTGACAAGGTCTGGATGTGTGATAGACTCCCCACTTCACCAACACCACAGACTTGTTCTCCAACTCATAACTTCACATTAGTAAGATACTTTCCACAATGTTTTAAGTACCACCTCTCACCAATATCCAATTCTAACAACCAGCTATCACCATGACAACTGACTTAAATTGATAAAGAAAAAGTCAGAGACAATCATTTATTTCGAATAAAAGTCTAATTAAACTTTATTTCAAATTATTTATTATTATATCACCCTCAGTACATTTCCTAACCTAAATTAACTCTCATGAAACCACAGAAACAGTTAAAATAAAATTATACCAGTAATCACTAATGTTTACTCTTCAGAGCTGCCTAATAAACGCACACCACTAAAATCACCAATATCCCCATGTTCTAATGTCCTTTTGCATTAAAATTTGCACTAAAAAAATTGGTACTCAAACAACTTTATAGGATTTAGGGCTGGAAGAGAACTTGGAGATAGCCAAAAAAAGTTAAGCCTAGATCACATATGCTATAAGTAGCATGGCAGAACTAGGAATCTAGCCCAGCTTCTCTGACATCCAGTCAGTCAATAAACATTTATTAAGCACCTATTTATATGCTAGACACATTAGAGATACAAAAAAGGGGAAAAGCCCCTTTTCTCAAAAATAACTCACAGTCCTAATGAAGGAGATAGCATGCAAACAACAATATAGAAACAAGCTATATATAGGATAAATGAAAAATCATCAACAGATGGAAGACACTAGAATTAAGATACAGAAAGGTTTACTATAAAAAGTGGAGTTTTTAGATGGGATTTGAAGGGAGCCAGAGAAGCCATGAGGCAGAGACAAGAAGTGAGAGAAAGCTAGGTGTGGGGAAAACCAATAAAAATGTCCAGTCAGGAGATGGGTTGTCTTTTTGCAAATTAGCAAGGGGGCTAATGCCACTGGATTACACAGTATGTGGAGGGAGGTGAGGGTAGGATAGTATAAGAATAGAAGGATGGGAGCAGGGGGAAGACAAGTTATGAAGGGCTTGAATGCCAGAGGATTTTATATCTGATCTCAGAGGTTGTAGGGAGCCACTGGAGTTTATTGAGTAGGATAGTGACTGGTCAGACCAGTATTTTAGGAAGATCACTTTGACAATTCAGTTAGCCTGGAGTAAGCAGGGATTTGTGTCAGGGAGACCGTCCAGCAGGCTACTACAATAGTCCAAGCATGAGGCGATGAGAGCCTATGTCAGAGTGGCGGCAGTACCAGAGAAGAGGAGGGGGCATATTTGAGAGATGTCATAAAACTACAACAGGCCATGGCAATAGATTGAATATGGGTTGAAGGAAGAAAGGAAAAGTGAGAAGTGGGAAGTGAAACTAGGCTGGTTGTGCCCTTGAAAGTAATAGGGGAGTCTGGAATTTGGGAGGGTTTGGGCAGGGAGAAAAAGACCTTTTTCAGAGAAATTTGAGGCAAAGAGATTTTTTCCCCTATTCACCTGTTTCTCATAATTTTTGCTTCACTGGCTTTGTTTGGGCAAAAAAACTTTTTTAAATTTTATATAATCAAAACTCTCCATTTTACCATATATAACCTGATATTTTTTCGACATGGACTCATTCCCTATTGATTTAGAATTTTTAGATTTTAAGCTCCTTGAGGTGAGGAGTATCCCATTTGTTTTTCTTTGCATACCAAGTGTATACACAGTATACCCCAGCAAAATCTGACTACAAAGTTTATAATAGAACTATTTGACCACTTAAGATTGTAAAGGGAATAAAATGAGGCTAAAGTAGGACTAATAAATAAAGAGAAATGGAAGGACTGGAAATCACAGTAAGGATGAAAAAAAAGGATTAGGAGGAAAGAAGCCATAGGACAGGTAGGTGGTACAATGGATAAAGAGCTGGGCCTGGAGCCAAGAAGACCTGAGTTCAAATATGACTTCAGACAGCTCTATGACTTTGGGCAAGTTACTTAATCCTGTAGGGTTAGGGTTAGGGTTTGTTTGCATCAGTTTCCTCATCTTCAAGAAGAGCTGGAGAAGGAAATGGCAAACCACTCCAGTAACTTTGCCAGGAAAACCCCAAATGGACCTGAGAAGAGTCATAAACAACTGAAATGAATCAATATCAGCAAGAGCAACTTTCCCTATCCATGGAGCTGAAAATAAGTTGTTGTTTTTTTTTAACTGCCCTTTTAATTTATTTATAATATCACTCTTTATGTCTAAGTGATATACCCACCTGGAGGTTATCTTGGTATACTGTGTGAAAAATTGATTTATACCTGTCTTCTGACAGAATACTTGCCATTTTTCTCAACAGCTTTTTTTTCAAATAGTGAATTTTACAACAATATTTCAGCTTTTAGAGTTTTTCAAACATTAGACTACTGTACTCATTTGCATTTGATGATTATAGCTACTATTTATGGAGAACCTGTGCTAAGAGCTTTACAAATATGATCTAATTCAATCCTCACAATAACCCTGCTATGTAGATGCTATTGTTATCTCCATTTTATAGATGAGGAAACTGAGAAAGACAGATGTTAATCTATTTTTACCATTTCTTTCTGTTAGATCATGATTATTTCATTAATCTTTTTACTGTAGTTAAATCATATTTTATCTCAACCACTGTCTTTAACTGTATACTTTTTTCTGTTTCTTATGTTTCTTGTAAACAAAATTATTGGATTCTACTTTCTAATCCATTCTGCTATCTCCTTATGTTTTATGGATGAGTTCACAATTCATGTTACTTGTTATGACTGTTAAATATGTCTTTTCTGTACTTCCTTTTCCCTTATACTTTTCCTTCTCTCTTTTTTCTGTCCTTCTTAAGAAGAATAATGGGGTCATGAGGGAGAAGTTGTAAGTTCAGCATCAGTACTCTGGGTTTGGCTTAATCTGTGTCTGTTTCTCTGTCCTTCTTGTGTTTCCCATCCTGGGCCATCTCCAGTTGTCCTGATGCATAACTGGCCACTGGACCCAGAAGGCTCTGGAGGAGAAAGTGAGGCTGGTGACCTTGCACAGCCCTCCCTCACTCAAATCCAAGTCAACTGAAGATCATGTCATTATCCCCTGATATCATGGTCCTCATCATGTTCAAAGGACAAACACAACCCAGAATATATTCATGGAATCTTCTCCTTTCTTTACTTTCTTCTAATCCTCTCATTTCAAGTCCCTCTCCTTAAAGTTTTGCAGTTTGTGAGATTATACATATAATACCAATGAGACTCTAAGCAAGTCACTTTACCTCTGTCTGTCTCAGTTTCCTCAACTGTAAAATGGGCATAATAACAGCTCCTACCTCACAAGATTATTATGAAACTCAAATGAGATAATAATTCTTTAAAAAAGAAGGAAAAAGAAACATTTAGTGAGGGAAGTAGAAAAACTATTGCTGGTATCTATCCATTCATATATAAGGAACATTTTTGAATTTTCTAATTTTATCTTTGGCTTAAGTGCTTGTATAATTGGTGGTGGTGGTGGTGATTTTAATACACAGTTTAGAATTTTCTTCTTCTCCTTTCCTGCCCAGCCGAGGGTAGGCATCTATTTGTTAAGTACTTTATACTGAGTTTTCTATATGGATTTGACTATGTGGC
Organism: Gymnobelideus leadbeateri; assembly: GCA_011680675.1. Lineage (NCBI taxonomy): Eukaryota > Metazoa > Chordata > Mammalia > Diprotodontia > Petauridae > Gymnobelideus > Gymnobelideus leadbeateri. The sequence continues at coordinate 701,829 of WOXC01005828.1, read as the reverse complement.
CACTGAGGTCCCTTCCAGATTTCAAATTCTATTTGAAAGGCCTATGAAGTTTTATGAAAGGCCTTGTGATTAAATAGCTTAATACTTTGAACAAATATGGATATTAATTTTTCTTTAGAAATTTTTGTGTCTAACCCAGTTCCAGGAAATGAGTGCTACACATAAGTTGAAAAATTTTAGAAGCCATTCAATACTCTGATATCACAGAGATGTGGGTATTTACTTTAGCAATGTAAATTTCAACTCATCCATGACTACCATTTAAAACTAAATAAAATCTTGGTAGATTTTTGAAGCAAGATGATAAGCAATGCTAATGTGAATTACTTTATTTGTGATAAATACAAGTTTGGAGCTAGAAAAATGGTCTAGCTTAATTTCTGAAACAGAATTGAATGGAATAACCTTTAATATCCCTTGAAGATCTAAATTTTAGGATTACAGGAAGATCCAAGGGAAAATAGTTTAATTAAAAGAGACAAAACTATATATATATATATATATATATATATATATATATATACATATATATACATATATATTATATATATACATATATATTATATATATATGTATATATGGTATGAAAAAGTAATACTTGACCATCTTGAGCTCCCTTTCTTCCATGTAAATTCTCCACCAACATTGCTGAGCTCAATTATGCTTGTGGGTTTGTGTGTGTGTGTGTATGTGTTTCATGTGTCTTTGTCAGAGAAGTTTTCCAATTTTCCTGTCTGTGTGTATGTAGGTACAAACATGAGGAATAGGGAGAGAGGGCAAAGGATACTTGGTCTTTGCTTTCTTTTAAGAGTTTTGAAGTGTCCAATATATAATTTTCTTTTGAGTTGGAAGTAAGATACTTTGGGAAATTTAATTAATTCCTTTAGCTCACTGAAATAATCATTGCTTCATAGAACTGTGGCCTAAAAAGTTAATACGGCCTCCAAAAATACCAAATTCAGTCTCTGAGAAGTGTTTAGGTGCTAAGAAAAAAGAAAGAAATTAAAAAAAAATAACTTCCCCATTTGATAACACCAGGCAGCAATGACTTCACCTTCCTTTCAAGTTCAAAGTACTTCTCTTAGTTGGAGATTTTCCAAGACCAATAATACTTATGTTAGAAGATGTTTCTTTGGGTATTTAAAAAAACAGTGTGCAATCAGTTCAACAGTAATGGGCCTATCTAATGGTTCTAGTCTGTTGTTCTATTTTGTGAAAAGAAAGGTTGGAATTCAGCAGCTTCCTGGGAAGAGAGAAAAGATCAACAGCTCATTGCCCACAGCACACTCTTCTCACCTCCCAAATGGAAGTATGGGTGATTGGAATTAAGGATAGCAAGGAAATTGCAATAGTCTATTTTGGGAGCAAACTGTTTATGCAGTCTCATAGCAAAGCTTCCATTCCCTTGGAAATGATGACAACCCTTCTACTCACAAAACACAAAACTATCCAGCCAAAGTAGCTAATGCTTACACTGGATGCTGTACTGATATACCCTTACTTGCCCTGGATCATGCCTCCTTTCCCCTCTCCATCTGTCAGATACAGAGAATGGTTTGAGCACCAGCACTTCAGAGGAAACAAATAGACACTATAATATGTACAATTTTAGGACTTTTTTAACCAAAATATCCCGCCATTGGTCTCCTCCAATGCTTGAAATTCTTTTCATTCAGAACCTTCTGGAGATATGTGCATTTTTGCTCTGACAGTCAAAGTTGTACATTAGTTAGCTAGTACATGGCCTTAAATTATTTCATCTACACTAATTGTTTCTTCTTATTACTTGGCCCTAAGTGGAATCTTAAGTTGACATGGGACAAATGAATTATTATAGATAAAATAATAGTAAAAACATTTATTTGGAGTTTTATGGTTGGGGCAGGGGAAGACATGGGAGAGATGGTGGTAGTTGGGTCCCCATCTATGATTTTATTGGTTTCAGGAATTTTCATTATGGAAACTCCACCAATATGCATTGGAAATGTGTCAGAGTTGTTTGGGTCACTGAAAGGTTAGGTGACTTGGTCATGGTCACAAAGTTAGAATAAATCAGATGCAGGTTGAGCCAAGGTCTTACTACATATTTCACCAAGCTGCCAAAAGGGCTCACATGGAGCCCTTTTATAAGGGTAACCATATTGTTGCAACCATAATATTTTATGTTTATTGTCTATTATGATCTCCACAAGGACAATCTTAAATAGAACAGTAATTATCATGCCTATTTTACAAGTGAGGCAATTGATGTTCAAAGAGTTGACTTGGCCATGGTCACACACTAAGAAAACAGCAGAGCCAAGGCCTGACTTCAAATCTTCTGATTCCAAGCTCTTTCCCTAAATGATATTTCTCCCTGTGGAAAGGACACCAGTATGGGGTACTAAGCCTAGCACAACATGACATCATAAGGACACTATAAACCTGCCTGGTGATGAGTTAATAATAATGATAGCTGATATTTATAAATCACTTCTCATATATTTTCTCATTTGATCTTCAAAACCATCCCCCATAAGTTATGTACAGGTATTAGATATCCCCATTTTATAAGTGAGAAAAAACTGGGACTTGGAGAAATTAACAAATTTATCTATAGTCACACAGTAAATTTTGGTGGAAGGATTTGAACTTAAGTATTTGTGAGCTCAAACTCATAATACTATATGCAGTAAATCATATTGTTTCTTATTTCAGGAAAATGTTGAGGGAAACTAAATATAGGATTGAAGTAATTCCTACCTTATCTTCTTGAAAAAAATTAGTGTGTATTGCCCCCACCAATGTACCTCCTAAATTTCTTCTTTTCTATCCCACTAATATTTTGGACCAAAATTTGTTAAAAATGTAACTTAGAGAGCATGTGATATATTTTTGAATGAGTCAAAGTATATGTGTCAAATCTCTAGAGTTGAGGAAATAATAATGTTGAATAAGAGATATTTGACTATGTAAACTTATCTAGATCAAAACATATAAAGCCAAAATTCACAGAATTATGGAATTTCAGAATTGGAAGGGACTTCAGAGGCCATCCAGCCTAACTCAAACCTAAATAGAAGCCCCACTACAGCATTCACAAAGAGCAGTCATCTATCTATTGCTTAAAAACTTCCAGTGACAAGGACTGCTTCATCACCCAAATATTATTACACTTTTAGACAGTTCCAATTATTAGGAACTTCTTCCTCGACATGAAACCTAAATCTGTCTCTTTGCCACTTCTACCCATAGCTCCTGGCTCCACCATCTAGGACTAAAGATAATCATTGCAAATACATTCCATTTTCCTTGTGCTAGCCTCCAAATATTTGAGGATGGCTAGCATACCAACCAATCCAACCCCATCTTCGCCTATTGAATATTTATCTTTAGTTCCTTCAGCTAATCCTAATAACATGGATTTAAGGCCTTCATTATTTCAGTTGCACCCCTCTGTACCTTTATCAGCTCAAAAATTACTAAAATGTCTGCTCAGAATTGAACACAACACTCCAGATGTAATCTGACCAAGCCAGAGTATCAAAGGACAATTATCTCCTAGTTCCAGAGGCTATGCTTCTCTTAATGCAGCCCAAGATTTCATCATATATTTTACCTGCCACATCATACTACTGCTAACTTGTGTTGATCTTACTATCTACTATTCCCCTCAAAAAATCTCTTTTTCAGACGAATATCTGTCTAACCAATCATTCATGTTTTTACAAGTCCTATACATTTGAAGCTGACTTTTTAACCCAAATATAAGACTTTAGATAGATCTTTATTAAATTGCATCTTATTTAATTCAATCCAGTTGCTCCAGCTTGTCAAAACTTTTTGGGTCCTGACTCTCATCTAATGTAATAGCTGTCCATAATTATCTCTTCCAACTTTGCATCATCTACAAATTTAATAATTTTGCCATCTATGCCTTTATCCAATTTATTTCTAAAAATTATTCAATATCATCAGCATACCCCTTTACCAGACTTGTGAACTCTTTCATCTATTTCTTCTTCTTTTCCAACTACTTTATAGTATAATCTAATGGTAGAAATGATTTCTAATTCTCCTCTATTAATCCTCACTTCAAATATTTCCCAATCTGGTTCTTCAACTTCTTTACAGGAGAATATTTCTTAAATATATAATGCTACCTTATCCCTACCCCCTTTTTTCTATACTGTTACCTTTGATATAAGTAAACTAATTCAGAACCATATTCCAAACATGGGTTTTGTCCCACTAAGTCTCAGTGATACATGAAGTCCAACTTGTCTCCTTATATTAGCACCTTCAGATCCTTTTGATTGTTGCCTAAACACTGTTCACTTACAAATAGACATTTGAGACCATGAGTTTTACTATTGGCTCCTCTGGGTGCCTCCATTGCTCTTCTTTTATAGGAGGTACCCTCTACAACATCTAACTTGGTGTCAGTCTCCTCCCTTCCCCATTTTTTATTTTAAAGGATTTTTGGTTATATATGTAAGACACCAAGAAAATATATTCTTACTAGCCTTTATCAAGTACACTCTATCCCTAACCAAGAGACCATCAATTCCTTTATTTTAAACCACAATCCAAAAATACAAATTCAATGTCAGTTTTCATGTGCTTAGATAGTAATTTATATGCCTTGATGTTGTCCTTCCCATTGTCCCCTTTCTTAAAAATATCACTTTGGGGACTTTGAGATCCCACTGGGGGAATTATAATTATCTGTTGGTTTTCTCCTTTCTAATTTATTAGTCCTAGATGAAGAAATGCAATACATTTTTAGTTTCTTCTGAGAATGTTCAGAAATTAACATGACATACCAAATAGACATGATTTGAAAAAGGTCTCTAATGTAAGTGAAAGCTTATTTTAAAGTGAAATCAATGTAATTCGGCTTCCTTTGGCTTTTAGCTATGGATATTTGCATATTTCAAATAACCTAAAAGGTAGAAATGACAGCCACAAAACAGAAGAAAATAGGATGAAATGTAAAACAAAATACAAAATGTTGACTGCAGAGGAAAGAGAAGCAATATTATTGTTCACAGCCTCCTACCCTGACTGACTGACTATTAGGTTAAGGATAAAATAGAATGAGTTCCCTTGACATATAGCCATGTTTGCAAATACTAAGCTTTCCGAGTATCTACTCGAAGAACAGAGTTTCTTTCTCTGCCATAAAGTTAGCCAGTGCTAATCAACAAAGGGCACATGGAACAGCACTTGCCTTGCAAGAAAAAGAAAAACCTCAAACTTCTTAGAATAATTACTGATTCTCTGAAACCAGATGAAATGAGACCCACCGTTTGACAATGAGTCATTCTTCTCTGGTAAAATGGAAACCATCACCTTCCTTAGAATATAAAAGCTAAAAACTTTTCACTCCTTTGCCCTCATTTGTACAAGACATACATATGTAATTTAATTTTCTCAGAACAAATTAATCCTCTCTGCAGCATCCACTTCATTTCTCATCGTTGGACATCCTCAGAGAAGCTGCATCTCAGCTTGTGACTCTCATTGCTGTTCCCACTCGTAAGACACTTATGCTATCCTTCATCCCAATGATTTGTATATGTGTCTAATCTCCTCATTCATCTTCCTGGAAGGCAGGGTCTAAGTTTTATTCATCCTTGTGTCTCTCACAGAGCACAAAGTTAGTGACAAAGAATTATTTGAGGAATGAATGAAAAACTACACATTTTGATGTGAGCTGTTGATCTTAGTTCACACATACATGGTAGTATCAGTTTAAAAGGATCTAGGATCTGACTTGTGACCCTGAACATGCTAATTAAATTATGATCTTATTTGCAAATCAGTGTAATAATCCTCATTCTGCCTACCTCATGAAGTTGTTGTGAGGAAAGTGCTTTAAAAACTATTAAGTCCTATATACACATAAGCAAATTTTAAGAACAGAGAACTACAGAAATATCCCTAAAGAGAAGGGATCATTAGATGTTATTTTATTTTCAATAGGAAGTTCACTGAATATAATCTCTATCTATATGCCATTTCATTATATTGGCCCAAATTATATAAACTCAATTTCAAACGTTTGTTCACTAAGAGTTTTACATTAGAAAATGAATTGGGGGGAGAAGCATCAAGCCCACACATCCATCTACAGGTGTCCCACCAGTCCAGCCTCCTCTCATCTTCCACCTCTCTGTCTGGTCCCCGCCATGACAGACTATCTTAATAGCAGCATCACTTGTTACCTTCCAGATGATGGGCCAATGGTGCAGCAACTCTAAAACTGTGGGGATGGGCCCCTGTACCATAACCCCTCCTCGGTTATATGACTTCAAAGTAGACCAAGTTGTTTTAACCCCAGTGGACACAGTGACCTAGGCCAAGATGGCCATAGCCATGGCACTGACAAGAGGTATTGGCTTTATCCATTACAAATGCATGCCAGAATTCTAGGCCTATGAAGTAGGCAAAGTGAACAAATATGATCAGGGCTTCATCACTGACCCTGTGGTTCTGAGCTGTGAAGATCAAATCAGAGATGAGTGTCAAGCCAAGTCAAGGCACAATTTCTGTGGAATCCCAATCATGGACAATGGCAGGACTGGGAGCTGCCTAGTGGGCATCATCTCCTATTGTGACATGGACTTTCTCAAGGAGGAGGGACATGACTATTTCCGTGACATCATCACCAGGCGGGAGGATCTAGTGGTGGCTTCTGCAGGAGTCACACTAAAAGAAGTCAATGAAATCTTGCAGTGGAGCAAGAAAGGGAAGTCATCCAGCCATCACTGCCTGAATGAACCTGAAGAAGAATCATAACTATCCCTTGGCTTCCAATACCAAGAAGCAGCTTTTGTGCAACCATTGGTATCCATGAGGATGACAAGTACCATCCTGACTTGCTGGACCAGGACAGTGACAATGTAGTCTTGCTAGACTCTTCCCAAAGAAACTCCATTTTCCAAATTAACATGATCAGATACCTCAAGGAGAAATACAATAACCTCAATATTATCAATGGTAATGTAATGATAGCTGCCAGGCAAAAAAAAAAAAAACCTCATTGAGCCTGGAGTCGATGCCCTAAGGGTTGGCATGGGCAGGAACTCTATCTGCATCACAGAAGAAGTGCTGGCATTTGGGTGACCTCAGGAGACATCTGTATACAAGGTCTCATGCATGGCACTTTGGGGTCCCTATCATTGTAGATGGCGGCATCTAAAATGTGGTTTACATTGCCAAAGCTCTTGCCCTTGGAGCTTCCACAGTGATGACTGGTTCTCTGTTTGGTGGCTACCACAGAGGCCTCAAATGAATACTTCTTCTCTGATAGGTTCTGTGTAAAGACATACCAGGTCTGGGATAGCTGGGTGGCACAGTGAATAGAGCACCGGGCCTGGAGTCAGGAGGACCTGAGTTCAAATCTGACCTCAGACACTTAACACACTTACTAGCTATGTTACTTTGGGCAAGTCACTTAATCCCAATTGCCCTTCAAAAAAAAGCAAAAAAAAAAAAAAAAGAAAAGAAAAGAAAGAAAGAAAGAAAGAAAGAAAGAAAGAAAGACTGGGTCATGTGTTCCCTTGATGCCATGGACAAGAATCTTGGCAGCCAGAACCATTACTTCAGGAAAGAAGACAAAATCAAAGTTACTCAAGGGGTGTTTGGGGCATGCAGAACAAAGGGCCCATCCACAAATTTGGTCCTTACTTGATTACTGGCATCCAGCACTCCTGCCAAGATATTGGCGCCAAGAGTCTAACTTAAGTTAGAGCCATAATGTACTCAGGGTAGCTGTAATTTGAGAAGAGGACTGTCATCTGCTCAGGTGGAAGGAAGTGTCCATGAACTCCATTCGTATGAGAACTGATTCTTCTGAAAAGTGGCCTTATTTGCTTTTACTGCTTCTCACCTCTCCCTCTCTAGGTTTTTCAATAAAAGGCTGGATATAAAAAAGCATTAAAGAACTATATTGTGATTTAAATCAAAAGCATTTTTCATTTGTTATGTCAGTAACCTTGATAACATCAATGCAGCTACAAGATAAAATGATCTATTACTGTTTTACTCAGCTGCAGTGAGTGGCTGCAGTAAAGTCATGAGAGGAGGAAAGGAGAAGAAAAACCATTATCTCTATTCTGGGTTGTATGCTGTATCCTGTCATATTTCTTTATTTCAAATAATTTTGTAGACAGAACCAGACTAAATTTTTCAGGTTTGGCCATATCTAGAACTTGAGCACAATAGAAAGAGAAAGTCAATAAATATTATTAAGTGCCTATTATATGCTGGGTTGTATAGGTGTTCAAGGCAGACTAGTGCCTTTGATATGAAGGCTTGCCAAGTCCTTTTCAGTGTTGTTCATCCATGCTTGGTGTCTACCTGTCACCCTACTCTCACCTGTGGTTCCAAGAAACTATAGCATATGTAATGGCCACATCCTGACAAACCACCTCAGAAGATGGGCTAAACCAGTTCCAGGATAATTAATGAACCATAGACCCATAGATGAGCTAGGGGGAGATCTACCCCAAGCACGTGAAGTCTTCCCCCGATTGAATGGGCAGATGAGAAGCTTTGTTCCAACAGCCAACAGAGGCAACTGAAGCAGTTTCTATGGAGTACTTAGAGCATAGTCAGTCATCAAAGACACCAAGGTCATGCACTGCATCTTAGGTCATGGTCAGGCATCCTGACTTTTGTGTGGCCACTGAATTTTGATAACTATGAAAGAGAGAGTGAAGCTGATAACTACATATAAATCTGCCTCACTCAAATCCAATTCTTTCACGAGTCAAGACATTACCATGTGATGTCATTAATCCTTTTTGAAAATTAAGAACAAATCGCAACAACTATATGCTACCCAGTATGTAAGCTCTGGAGATACAACAAGATTTAAAAGAGCTCTCAATCTAATGGGGGAAGTAACATACAAACAACTATGTACAAACAAGATAGAAACAGGATAAATTGGAAATAATCAATAAGAAGAAAACACTAGTACTAAGGGGGATCTAGAAAGAGTTCCTGTAGATGAGATTTTAACTAGCGCTTGAAGGAAGCCAAATAGTTACTTGAAGTTACTTAAAGAATCAACAAATAAATTCTGAGAAATTTGGGAATGTATCATTTGACTTGATGCAGAGCAAAGAAAGCATAATGAAAAGTATAATACACAATAACCATAGTTATTCAAAGGAAAACAACTTTAGAAACAATAACAACAGGAAAAGAACACTAAAAAAAATCAGATCAACGTAATGACCAATCTTGTTTCCAGAAAACTTATTATGACAAATATTTCTCCGATCATGATAGGAAGGTGAGAGATAATGGATATGTTATGTTATGTATATTCTCTCAGACATGATTAATGGTGGTGTATTTCGCTTAACTATTATAGGAAAAGTGTTAGAAAGTGAAAGTTTTTTTTTTTAAAACAGCAATAAGATTTTTTAAAAAGTTGATTCACAAAGGAATAGATGACACTCTAAATAACCACCATAGTACGAGGTAAGTTGTGAGAACTTATATTACCCAGGAAGAACAAGAGTCACCTTTAGGAAGGTTGGTTTGTCTAGGAATCGCTAGTCTTTTCCAACAACAACAACAACAACAACAACAATACATAGCATTTGCATATATTGCATCATACATATCATTTATATGGCCCTTTATGTTTACAAAGTGCTTTACAAACGTTATCTTATTTGATCTTCACAATAATGCTGGGAGGTAGGTGATATTATTCCCATTTTGCAGATGTGAAAAATAAGTTAGACTGAGGTTAAGTGATTTGCCTAGGATCACACACTTGAGGTATAATTTGAACAAGAAGTCTTCTGAATTCTACTTTTCACTTTCTAGGGGTATATAGCTACAGAGTGCTGGCAATGTTAGTGTTAATAGTGTCAGACTGAAGTTGGCAATGGGAAGGTACAATGATGACACTGAACCCGAAGCATGAGCACCTCATTCCTTGATAGCTTTAAGACTGCATCAGTGACTTCTGACAACATTACCTGCCTAGACACTCATCAAAGCTAGACATGTGTATAAGCCTTAAAAAAGCCTAGGGTAGTGATTCAGGTGATTCCTGTTGTAGTCAAGTGAGTCATCTTTGTACGTAGGCCATTCATTGAGGATCAACCAGTTGGGCTAATATAACAACCTCTGTGTTATTCTAACGATTCCTCAGGATTCCCAGAGATCAAGAAATGTAGAACTGAATAAATGAAATCCATGCCTCAGTTATTTCTTCTGATAAACTATGTATTTAAGTTGATTAAATAGCAATAACTTCAAATATAATGTTGTTGGTGGTGTTCAGTCATTTCAGTTGTGTCTGATTCTGTGACCCCATTTGTGGTGTTCTTGGCAAAGACACTGGAGTGGTTTGCCATTTCACTCTCCAGCTCATTCTCCAGAGGAGGAAACTGAGGCAAAAAAGGGTTAAATGACTTGCCTTGAGTCACACAGCGAGTACATGTCTGAGGCTAGATGGGAATTTGGCTTTTCCTGACTCCAAGTCTGGCACTCTATCCACTGAATCACCTAGCTGCCCTCAAATATGGTACCACAGTTTTAATATCAAAGTTGACTAAAAGTAATTGCAACAATAGAGAACTATGTAGCAGAGGAATATCAGAGGCTACTTCAAGAATATTCTCTACAATTTATCTTGCAAGTAGCCATCCAGCTTCTGCTAGAGGACTTCTAGTGTTCTTCCTGATAGAGGGTGTGCTGAAGGCAGCTCTACTAGCTTGTGAGAGCTGATTATTAAATGTTCAGTTAACATTTATACCTGAGAAATCCAGAATCCCTTCAAATTAGGGCTTGATTTGTTGTTGTGGTGGTGGTGGTTTTTTTTTTTTTATTGTCTAGGCTCAAGAAAGTATTTATATTCTAGATTAAACTTAAAAGTATGTGTGTACTTTTTAAAATTTTGGTTTTTACTCCAGAATGTTTAGCAAGAGTACAATAGACAGCTCAGGAAATGAAGAGTAGAAACTGGTATTTATATAGTGCTTCAGGATTTGCAAAATGATTTATATCCATTATCTTGTTTGAACTTTATAACACTCCTCCCAAGACAGCCCTTTCCAACTGGGATAACTTTAATTAGGAAGTTTAATTTTTTGTAATGTGATCTAATGAATATTTATTAAGTTGCTAATATGTGTAAGTCATTATGCTAGACTATAAAGACAAAAAAGTAAAAAGAAAGAATCCTTGACTTCAAGGAGTTTACATTCTATTGGGTGGGGGGATATAAAATTGACATAGATATGTAAATACAAGATAATTTAAGGTTAGGGAGGGCATTAGTAGTGCATTCTCAGAAATAGAAATGAGGATGGATTGCCTAGCAGACATATAGGAAAGCCTTTGCAAAAACATAAGGGCGGGAAATGGAATGAGGAGTTAGACTAGCAAGTAAACCAGTTGGAATATAGAGTGAGTGTGAAGGGGAAGCATTAAATGAATCTGGAAAGTTAGGCTTGAGCCAGGCTGTGAAGAGCTTTAAATGCCAAACTGAGGAGTTTAAATGTCACTGTAGTGGCAACAGACATCCACAAAAGATTCTTGACCAGAGGACCCCTACTTTCAGAAGATTATATTGGAAATATGTGGTGGATGAATCGATGCAGAGAAAGATTTAAAATTAGAGAGAGAAATTAGCCAGCTCTGAGAATAGCCAAGAAGAGAAACGACAGGGGCCTCTACTAGGGTGGTGACCATGTGTATGAAAAGAAGGGAACACATGAAAAGATTTCAAAAGGATTTATGGATAGGAAGTGAAGAGGAGAGTGAGAAGGGGATATAAACCCCAAGGTTGTAAACCTGGGAGATTGGAAGGATATTGGGACACTCAAGAGAAATAGGTTCATTTTGAGAAGATGTAAGTTTAGATGTGGGAAAATAAGTTCATTTTAAACAGGTTGACTTTGAGATGCAGATGGTTCATCCAACTGGAGATATAAATTGTACCTAATAATAGTTCTTAGCTTTCTGAGTCCGTCTGCCATAGTTTTAGCAGCTTATCAGTCACTTGAAGGCTATAGCATCTTGAGAATTGCCTTGCCCATAGTAGATACTTAGTGATTGCTGAATTTCTTGACATAAGGATATTTTATCTTTTGGCATTAAGATTGCTTTCAAGATCTAAGTTAACCCATGTTCACTCTCAGTAGTTTGGATATAAATGAGGAAGACACTGGACTAGATAAACTCAAATATCTCTGCTTAGTCTGAGGAAACCAGCATGTCATTGTGGATGAGGTGCTGACTTGAATCAGGAACACCTGGATTCACGTGCTGGCCCTGATGCTTAAATGCTGCATGAACATGAACAAATCAATGGACTTTTTGAGAAGAACTTTCCCTTTTTGTACAGTGGAGTTAATAATAGTGGTGGTAGTTATCTCTGAGGGCTCACTGAGGCTTGGATATGATATTGTTTGTGAATGTAAATATCAATTATCATTCTGGAAATTCCATATGAATTTTGAAGTTATCTCAGGGTAATAGATTGACATAAAAGAAAGACAAAAGAATTGGTAAACTCTCTATGAAATAAATGAGTCAATTGATTATGTGTGTATGTGGGAGTGTCATACCTATTTATACCTGCATAGCTTTGCTGTGATGCTTTTTTTCCCCCAACGATTTGCATCCCAAGGAAACCACTCAGTCCCAGGATTAATTTTAAAATGAATTTTTCAAATTTCTGCACCCTCAATTTATTCCTTCTTTTGCCATTAAGTAGTTTGGCAGTAGTTAAATTAAATTAAGTAGTTAAACCTGTAGTTTGGCATTTAAATATTTGCCATTGCTACTAGTCACTCTCTGAAGTGTGAGCTCTTATAATCAGGGTGAAATATTACTTCTCTTAGGTGATTAGTATGGGAATATCTATAGGCTTTGGAAGTTATCTACATATTTTAGTGGGAATGAGGCTGTCAGGTTTGGAAGTTTGGTTTTTTTTACATTCAGAATCACATACCTAAACGTTCTTTTGAATATCTGAGGAGAGATATGTTTACTCTTGGGAGTGCTCTCAATACAATTTTAAGGTGGTAAAAAATGCAGACATGAGGTAGGACTGACAGAGAGGATGAAATGAGCCAGGTCTGATTAACTTATGGGAAATCAAAAATCTATCATATCTGAAGTTAGGAAATGACTCTCTAAGCCAGCTCTTCACATGCATGTCCTCTACTTAATGCATCTGATCAGTGCAATAAAGAAGATTACATTTTACAGCTTTTATTCATCTTTCTGGAACATCCACAAATGAATCTGATCTGCTTACTGTCACATGGAAGGGGTATCCAATTACTAACTAAAATGTGAGTTTTAACAGTGATTGTAGGGAGTTGACTTGGCACAAACAAGACTTTATTTTGGTTGACACTTGCTTAATGTGATTTCAGATATATTTAATCATATTTGGTGATGTCTAATCAAGGACAATGGAATTCTAATTGAATTTCATGCATATCTTATCGTGTGACATTTATTTGTAGGAAAATGCCATAAGTGAGAGCTATCATCATCATCACATCCTGAGCATAAAAGGCTATCATTGTTCTATTTCTATGCATAGGAGAAATGACGTATCACATGGTGTTAGTAACTTGTCAAAGATGGCATAATTAAATATTTCCTTACCTCTAGGTTCCTATGTCCCCCTTTCTCCTGGAAAAATATAAAAACAAATACACAAAATGTGTGGGTAATTTAAAATAATATTGAAGAAAATGTTAAATGGTTATAAGAGTAGGGGGGCGGAGCCAAGATGGCGGAAAGGAAGCAGTAACCTCGCTAAGCTCCTCTGTCACTAAGTCCAAAAGGGTAAATGGTTATAAGAGTAGCAATGAAAATATAATATTCAAAAGGAATCTAAATGGAAATGAAAGCATTTGAATTTTTATTGATAAAATCACAACTATTTAAACTATTACATTTTCATGTAAGCACATATTTTTACTTAACAAATTTAATCTAATCCAAGTATATTTACTATATTTTAAATAGAGCCTGCTCATCTACATAATTAATTATCTTTGAAGGATACTGCATATGGAAAATGAATTGCACACAGAATTGATGGAGAGCATTCTGTGTTGTCTTTTGTAAATTACACAGGGCTTTTTACTGATCCCACATTGATCCTTGAAGCAATGCTGCCTTTTTTAGCACCAATATGACTCCAGTAAAGCTAGACAGCAACAGAAAAACAAAAAGCCCAGTCACTCTTCTTAAAAACTGTATTTAACAAATATTCATATCATATAGGCAGCTAAGTGACAGTGGATAGAGTACTGACATTGGAGTTAGCAAGTTAGCAAGACCAGAGTTATAATTTGTTCTCAGACACCAGCTAGCTCTGTGACTGAAAAAGCTACTTTAATTCTGATTCAATTTCCTCATCTATAAAATGGGATTAATAATAGCACTACCTCCCATGGTTAAATAGGATAAAATGAGATAATATTTGTAAAGTGTTTTGTGAACTTTAAACTTTATGCTACATATGTGTGTATACTAGCTCTTCTGCTCCTCTTTTTTTCTTCTCTTTCTGCATCTTGAATCCATCACATCTCTATGCTTCATCATTAGTCAGAATGAAAATGGCTTCTTCAAATTCTGCATATTACGTTCCCAAGACCTCTTTTTTCAAAGTTTTACTATAATCTTTGATAGTATCTTCTTATTCTTCTATTACATCATAATTCCCTTAAGAGCACAGTCTGGCCTAGTTATCTTTGTATCTTCAAAACCTAGCATAATGCTCTCTATATGATATGATGTTAAACATGAGTCAGAAAAATCTGCAATCATATTCTACCTCAGATGCTTACTAGCTGTGTGACCCTAGACAAGTTAATTATTTCTGTTTGCCTCAGTTTCCTTATCTGTAAAATGAGTTGGAAAAGGAAATAGCGAACTACTCTAGCCAAGAATATATTTCAAAGAATTATACCCAACCTAATAAATTTTGTAACCAATAACAATTAATACATTGGATTTGGTGGTAAAGGGATCTTATAGATGAGCTGATATAATTCCCTTCTTTTACAAATAAGATAACTGAGATCTAGAGAGGTTAAGAGATTGGTCCAAAGTCATAATACAGTCAATAAGTGGCAAAGCCAGAATTCTCATTTAGGTCGCCTCCTCCGAATCAGATTTTCCTTTCACTATACTGTACATACTCGATCTGACTGAAAAATTCATATCCATCAATGACGATGCTATATAATTGTTATGGAAATTGTAATTTAAGATCTTTTCTGCCCCTAGGCCCTTTTTTAGGTTTAAGCACTCCTGGAGCCTGTGGGAGGAGGCTTGGTTTTCAGGAATGCCCACACCTTGGTGCACTGTGTTTAGGCAGTTGGTCAAGAGGGTTGTGACATTCTCTGAGCCAAGAGAAGGCTATATAAACACTGATATGAGGCTTTGTTTTGGGGCTCACTTTAAGAAGCGTTGTGTGATTTGACCAGATGAGACTCTGGGCATCTGTCAAGCCCCCTGGCTTTGAAAACCAAGATGTTGGTGCTTCCCTCTCTGGTAACTGACTAGGTATGGATGTAATGGTCAGACAGTTGGAAGCCTGTCTGTTGCTTGTAACTTCTGCTTGTAATTTATTTGTATTTTGTTTGTATACTCTGAAGTTTGGGGTGCTGACTTTTTCCCCTGAACTAGGTAAATGATATGTTTGATTGATTAAAGCCAGATTGTTAACCCATTTTGACTTGCCTTCCTTTAGAAAAGCAGACCTAAGAACTTTTGTTGGCAGTCACCCTGGGTATGCTAGGGGGCTTGCTGTTACAATGAGCAATACATTTTCATACATAAAGAAAAGAAATATCTCAAGAATTTTACAAAATGAACAAAAACTCGATCCTCACAATGTCTGAAATTATTCCTATAACAGATATATGTCCCTTTAAACAAAATAACTGTTTCTGAAAATTGGAATGCATGTGGTTTATAAAATGATATATTTAAACCTAAAAGAGACATTAGGAATCATCTAACTCAACATCTTAATTTTACAAATGAGGAAATTAAGGCCCATAGAGGTTTTTTGCCTAGAGGTCACATAGGTTATAAATGACAGAACCAGGGACTGAATCTAGATCCTCTGATTCTAAAGCTGATGCGTTTTAAAATGTATCATTAGCTATTTAAAGATATCTAGCAGTGATTCCTATGATAGATTCTTTTGAAAAGTAAATTAATTAGCTCTTAACTTTTTTTCTTATTTTTGGTAATACTGTATTTTTCTTGTTAAATATTTGCTTAAAGTGCACCATCCTGTGTTGGTCATTTGTGGAAAGTAATTGGATTAGGCTAAAAAAATGTTTTTGATATTAGAGTAGAGTACTTGAAATGTAAGAACCCAAGCTGTGAACAAGCATATAGTAAGATAAGAAGCCATAGAGGGCAGCAAGTTTTGTCAAAGAAGATCAAACTCACACTGAATGGTTCTAATTTACCAAAATAATATGGAGAACAGGGTGTGTTATATGATTTACTACCACAAACAAGTTTTGACTGCTATCCCCTGGAGTTATAAACCATTACACAAAAACAGTCCTTCCAATAGGTTAATAGAAAGAACACTGAATTGGTTCATATACCTCCCCACCCAGCATCTAGGACAATGTTGGGCACAAAGAAGGTATTTAATAAATACCTGTTAATTGATTGGTAAGATATGGTTTTGAATCCTGCCTAGGAATAAGTCATTCATTTTCATAAGTCTCGGTTTCCTTATCTATAAAATGAGGATCATGCACAGCCCCCATGAAGAAAGAGCTTTGTAAACCCAATAACTATATATAAATAAAAACTTACTTATAATGGAACAAAAATTGTGTTCTGATAGACAGTTAATTTGTAGGTCCTGAGAAGTTCATTTATTTTAGGGTCTTGCTCATGGCAACATCCAGAGACAAATGTGAAGTAGACTGAAGAAAGTAGACCTAAAGCACATCAAGACTTTATTGTTTGTACCTGTCCTTCATTATTCCTCACCTAGCATCAGGGCCCAGGGCTTAAATAATTTTGAACTATGTTTTCACCTGTCCTAAAACAAAGATATAGGGAAAAGCACACTCAGTGTATGTTCCAAAGTTACCTGTGGAGTTTAACAAATAGAAGATGCTTTCATGAAATCATAGCATATTAAGTAGTTTAGCGCTACTTATACCACCACTTTCCCGAGTAGTGTTTTTGAAGAGAAGAATGGCATTAAGAAATAAAGATGCAGTTTGGTGTTACAGGGGAAATTACTGGATTTAGGGTCAGTGTTGCTAGGTTTGAAGCCTACTTACTTTCTGTGATAAATTTGGGTAAATGGCTTGATTTCAAGGACAGTCTGGTGTTTTGAATCAAGAGATTGATTTGGGCAGAGTGAATCTGATTTCTAATTGCTACTCTACTACTTATTATCTGGGTGACCTTGGAAAAGTCACTCTGTCTCTGGGCCTCAAGGTTTCCTCCTTTGTAAATCAATAGCACTGGACTAAATGACCTTTAAGGATCCTTTCAGTTCTGAACCTATGATCTTATAAACTACAAAATGAGCAATTTTTACTAGATGCTCTTTGAGGTCACTTGCAAACATAAATCTTATCATGTACTTACAAGGTTTATAT
The DNA here is from genome assembly GCA_011680675.1 of Gymnobelideus leadbeateri. Taxonomy (NCBI): domain Eukaryota; kingdom Metazoa; phylum Chordata; class Mammalia; order Diprotodontia; family Petauridae; genus Gymnobelideus; species Gymnobelideus leadbeateri. Next base: position 684,190 of record WOXC01005828.1, on the reverse strand, counting down.
TCCTACAAGTGACTGTGAGATTTTAGGGGAAAGTTAAGTGTCTACTCAGAGAAAAAAAATTTTTGAGTTAGCAACAGGCCCCACATATTCAAGATAAATCATGTTGTTGGGTTTTTTGTTTTTGTCGGTTTTTTTAATCCTTTCTCTGGTAAAATAATAGTAATAATAGTAATATGACATTTAAGACTTTTCAGAACTGTTTATGTTAGGAAGTGCTACTATTTTACAGATAGTTACAATAATTTGAGGGCTGTGAGGAAAAGATGGTCTGGACCTGTGATTTCATCATATAGGGTTTTTAATATAGATGCTCCCCTAACCAAGCAGATCAAAAAAATTTTATAACTATTGTCTCAGAGAGCCTGGAGCCTTGATGCCTGAAGGCATCAAGAATTTAAGCAACTTCTGGGGTGGCTAAGTGGTGCAGTGAGTAAAGTGCCGGCCCTGGAGTCTGGAGGACCTGAGTTTAATTCCAGCTTCAGATACTTACACACACACACACACACACACACACACACACACACACACACACACACACACACACAACGAGCTGTGTAAACTTGGGCAAGTTACTTAACCCCAATTGCCCTCCAAAAAGGCAAATAAAAAAAAAAAGGAAGTTAATCAACTTCTTCATGGTCAAGCAGCTAGTAGAGAAAAGCAAGATTTGAATCCATCATCCTATCTATAAGATAGATTCTCTTTCGACCAAACTTCTCAGTGTCTCTCAGTTCCTTTAAAAATGGCAATACAAATCCAACCTAATAAATTGAAGTAGATTGTTGAATTAGATGACTTCTAAGGTCCATTCAGCTTTAAATTTATTATTCTGTATATTTCTAAAAGCACTGAGGAGATTTTAGTTCTTATTCACTGTCTCAAAATGAAATAGGAATAAAAGCCACAATGCAGACTCGGGCCCTCTTCCCAAAGCTCTGTATTTGTAGCTAGCAGATAGACGGCATACGTCAGGGCTCTGTCTAGTGTAATCATTAGCCCCTTGTTTTTCTGACTTAAAAAAAACCCCTTTGCCAACTAATATTTAAAAAGAATAAAAAGAGCATACTATCTTTCTAAAATGTAATTAGTCCAGCTGCTTTGTTTCTTTCAACTTGGTATCCCTAGAAACATGGAAAGGAAGGGAGGAAACTGTCATCCTTCACTGATCCAATTTGTAAAAATTTGAAAGTAAGCCACAAGCTAATTGAATTGGCCTACGGCTCCAAGGAAACTTTAAACTATGAAATTCCTCTACTAATTTCAAGGCTTTTCAATGTGTACAGCTAAGAAGATTATGAAAAAAAAAACACCACAGTAAAATTGTTGAAGGACAAGGAGCATTCTAAATGCTATGGATGAAGAGACTTTGAAATGGGAGTTAGGACCCTGGCTTTGTAAACCTGACATTTTACTAACTTGGTGCATAGACTTGGGCAAGGCATTTAAATTTTGTTGATCCATCTGAAAAACTGAGCCAAAAGTAGGTGACACAATTGTGAACATTAAAACACAGACACACACACACACACACACACACACAATTTTGAAGCCTTAAGACATGCCATGTACAGTGGCTTAAATCAAATGGTATCTGGGGATCTCAGAGATAACAATTCAAAAGAAACAGGGACAGTCAGAGACAACAGGCCAGGACCTTCAATTTTCATCAAAATACATGAGAAGTTTGCCTCCAAAACTAACTAGAGGACAACCCATCCACTATTTCATCTTTTGTCTTCGTAGCCCCAGCAGCCCCAGTTGTTAGCACATAGAATATATTTAATAAATGTTTGTTGATTAATTCATCCCAAACTTTATTCTTCAGTGACCTGAGGTCAGCTATAGATTGAAGAGTCCTTAGCCAACTGGGGTGCAGCGCGACAGCCTGGGAGTGGCAGGAGGGTCCCTGGCCTATCAGTAACAGGCTACAGGAGGAACCCGGAAGGCCAAAAGGACCGTCAGCAAAACAATCTTAAGTGTCGACGTGGCAGTAGAGAGACTTCCTGGTTAGGAGACTTCCTGGTCTGTTACACCGGAAACCTCTTAGCCCGATGAGCTGACGTGTCCATGTGGGCAGCGGGTTACCACCCCTCACTCTCAGGGCAGTACGCGATTGGCTCGCAGTGGCGGGGAAGGCGGTGCTTATGACCTGGAACTGGAGGCTGGATAAAAGGAGGCTGCCTGACGGGGCGGGGGGGTTCTGGGAGGAGTTCGGGGAGAGACCTGGCTGAGTTCGCATGTATGTCCTGAGACAAATAAAGATAATTCTCCTAAATCAGAGGGGTGTTCTGCATGGGTAGTTCTTCTAGAAAGTCTAGAATCTAGAGACGTCTGAAGCTGGGAAAAGGTAATATGTTCTTATAGGTTCGAGAACCTAGGAACCCTAACAATAGATAAAACTTCATTTAACACCTTTTTATGTTGTTGTTGTTTGGGTGAAAGAAATGGGGGGGGGGGTGAGGCGAAGGTTGATACTGGTTGATGTGGATACCAAAGAAGTTGATAGAAGAAAAAAACTCCCTCTCCCAATGCAGGTCAGCATCTATTCTGTTTGCCTTAGAGAGCTGGGATTACTGACAGGCTGTGACTTAGTCAAGGTCACAAAGTCATGAAATAGATTTGAACGCAAGGCTTCCTGATGTGGGCCGAGGTGGCTGTCTCTACTCTACCATGCTGTCTCTAATGAGTACTTTCCAAAGCTAAATACAAATTTGTTGAAGTGGAAGAAAGGATCATAGTGTTCATAATGATTTGCAAAAGCCTATTTCAGTCACAGAAGGCTTAGTTGACACCACTCACCACTGCCCAGAATAGCTAGCTATTCAGACGTGTCTCATCACTCCTCATCTATGTCTCATTTCCTCAAGGACACAGTGAGACCCTTGAGGCCTCCAGCTCTTACTTTGGTTTTTGGCCCCTCCCACTGGAGGCAGTTGCTAGCACAGTACTGATACTTAGTAATTGAATATCCCATTGTTTTCCCACATGGAATTTCACCTCCCTATCTTCAAAACTGTGTATTGGTGAATTGGGCTGAACAACTATGGGAAGATTTAAAATTATATCAATAAAAACCCCATCAGTCTTGTGGAGATAATATTAATATTATTCTCCTCTGACAAGTGAAGAAACTCCTAAAGCCATGTGGAAGAAAAATTTTAGTCCTTGCTCTTTTAGTATGGTATTCTGCCAGAGCCGTTTTATTACTACCTATTTAATTGATATATAACATCTCCCCCTCTCTTCCTCTTTCTTTTCTCCTCTTCTCTCTCCTTGGCATCTTTTTTCCTCCCTCCCCTCTCTCTCTTCACACACACACACACACACACACACACACACACACACACAAATAAAACAGACATCTTTGTATTATGTATGTGTGTATACTACAGACACAAATACATAAAATTCAAATGGTAAATTTACTCTTTCTAATTGAAACTCTCCTCCAGATATATAATTTTATATTATCTCCCTCTCCTATATAATTTTATAGGGCAAGGACAGTGAGTGGAGATTTCACCAACAAAGGGAACTCCAGTATGAGGAGATTTCCTCTACCAATGACAGTCAGCATGTTCTCTTCAATTTATATTCTTAGAGGGCTGCCTAGAGTACTGATTGGGTCATTTCTCCAGTCATACAACTAGTATATATCAGAGGCAAGATTTGAACCCAGGTCTCTATAGCTCCAACATGATATTCACAACACTGACGGCAATTGTGAATATGCCCACATAGATCTGCATCATGAAATATAACAGACTCTCCATATAGAAGACAGAAGCAAAACATTTATTCAGACACCAGAAAATCATATCCCAACACCAGAAAACTGAATCTATCATAAAAACAAAGAAGTTAATATACAACAACACTAGGAAAAACACCATCCCAAAGCCTTCCCACAAGCAAACACATGCCTAGCTTTCTCCTTGCCTGTGTTCTCTTTCCTCCCTCAGTTCTAACTGCTTTGACTCCCAGCTTCCTCTCACCTTTGCTCCACCCTTCAGCAAACTCCTTTCTACACAGGCTGATTACATTCCGGCTATTAAGAGGGTAGGGAAGATTTTAAAGTTCCCTTAAACCTATTAAGGGGCAGGAAAGATATTCAAATTAGCATTATCATTACAGTCTCCTATTCATTCTGTCATGCTGCTTCTTTTATATTATTTTAAAAGTCCAAGGTCTTCCACTGCATCTGGGGCCATCTACAGTCATCCTGATCTATATCTTGCCACTGGACACAGATGGTTCTGGAGGAGAAAGGCTGGTGACTTTGTACAGTCTTCCCTCCCTTAAAACCAATTCATTTGCAATCCATGGCATCACCTCCCTGATGTCATGGTCCTCTTCAGGAACAAAGGACAAACAACAACAACAAAAACATTTACAGTATTCAGAAAGGAAGACAAAATTCCGCAGTCAGAATAAAGCAATCTTTCAGAGCTTAGTTAACATCTGATTTATCAAACCAAACTCAAGAATTATTACCGCTAACTGAATTCATCCAGAATTTCTTCTTTGTCTTAACCATTAGTCTATGAGCTCTGTGAGGGCAGGGAGTATTTTTTGCCTTTTTTGTATGTAGCTTAGGGCTTCACACAGTACAGTTAACAATAAATATCTGTTGACTGATTTATCATGATATTAATTGCATTAGCCTTGAGTCCTTCCTCAGCTGAATAGGTCACTCTTTCACTTTAGAAACCAGTCAGACCATAGATAAAAATGAAGTATACGATTTCCATGTGGTACATTAGTCCAGAATTGATAGTGTAGAGAGATAAAGTTTGCTTATTCAAATTAGACCAAGAACTGGTTGACCAAAATATTTTGTAATATGTAGATTAATGAGGCAAATAAATTAGATTTAATATGTTTCCAGAATTCTCTAACCTGCATACAAGTTTTTCAGGCATGATTTGAACTTTTGTATTTAGTGTGCATTCCATTGTACCACACTGGACAATGTTATAGGATAGACCTTCATTGGCTTTTACTGCAGACACCTGAAAAATTCATACTAACTTACATGTAGTATGTAAAGAATTTCAACAGGGTAAAAGAATACAATAAGGGATGTATATCACATTTTGAAGAGAGAATCTCCGGTTCTAACTCAGAAACTATTTACTCTTCATTTTGATACAATGCTAACGGGTTTGATGCTCTGTTTTCCCATTTATAGCAAATTAGGAAGAAGGCAATTAAATGTGGGGGTGGTAGGAAGGCAAAGAGGAGGGCAGTCCTGCAAGAGACAAGTAGCAGCTGGCAACAAAAACTATAAACAGCAGAAAGGGAACTAGAAAACCATAATAGTTGAGGTTCATTTAGTGTGGGAGCAATTAGTCCCAGAGGATATCATTGCATTTTAACCCACTATAATAACTGGTGATCATAACGATGACCCTAAGTCATTAAGAATAAAAGTTAAATTACATTAGACTCTAAAATGTGCAATGGAACTTTTAATGATTTGCATCAAAAATGGTTATTTTTTTCAAGTTTTTAAAAAAAATAAAAAAGAGTTTTACTACCCAAACACATAATCTTCTATTTTTCTGGAAAATTAACTTATGCAAATCTGATTCCCCAAGATGTCAGATAAATGAGGCATTATTGTAAACAAAGTTGAAAAAAAAAAACAGACCTCTCCCCCCACTCCTTACTATAAGATCTGACAATTAGGTATTCTTTCCTGGAAAAAAAATGGATGTCTGGATACCATACTGGTTTTAAATATTATGAGAAAATGATCCATTCAAGCAAAAAGGTTCTGTTTTCTTTTTTATAAAGCAAGGAGATTATCTTGGAATAAAGAAGCGTACCAAGAAAGGTGACTCTAAAACTGAGCTAAAGGTTTCTGGGAACCATGCCTTATGGGAAAAGGATTCAGAGAGTCCTCTAGATTTTCACATCTTTAGAGGGGGCCAATTGGTGTATAATGAGGTGTGAAATGGCGAATGGTAATCTCTACCTAGTGTATCACTCAGAAAATTATTTCCCTTAAGCATTTCAGAGTGCCAGACAGATAGGGATAAAGCATGGTGGAAAGCAATATTTTGGATGTCTTTCTATTCAGGAGGAAAACAAATCCTCTCCCCTTATCTACTGTGTGCAAAATAGGAAGATTTGGTTTAGAAACTTCAAGCCCAGAAAGAAAAAGTCAAACTTTTCTAAATAAAGCATACACACACACACACACACACACACACACACACACACACACCCCTGCATATACATATATAAATAAATATATGTGTGCATATGTATATGCTCATATGTGTATGCATGTATATTTAGGTATACATGTATATTTTTATGTATAATATATAACATCATACGCATATATACATATGCACATACACATACATATGTGTATACGTATATATATATACATGTACATATGCCTATATATTTAAAATATTGTGGTAGCAAATCTTTCAGGGGTTGAATCTGGAATTCTCACAGATGCCTTAAATTTCCTGACTTTAAATCATGGCTTTTGGAGACATCTTCTATATCTCCCTTCTAAGAGGTTAGAAATTCACCAGTTCCATTTGCAAGATATTTTTACATGCCAAATATGTGCAAGGCTTTAACAGTATTCATCACCTATTGTCAAAAAACAACCCTCCATATAGTAGTTTTTGCTGCAAAAATTAAAAAATAAAAATTCCAAATAATTGGAAAAATATTCAAATAATTAGTTGCTTTAGAAGTTAATTGGTAAAGCAACATAATAATTTAACAGCTGAATTAAATTTCAATTAGAACAGTTACCAAATAGAGATCAGTGTGAAAGGAACACAGAGTAGTGAATATCCTTTAAAACAAACACACAAATGTAATGCCATTGGGAAGTGGGAGATACAGGGAGGGTGGAAGTGGTTTGGACATGGGACTGGAATGCTAAAGAAATGGGGTTATTAGGTAATGCAGTGGATATAGTGTGCTGGGTTTGAACAAGAGACTCATCTTCTTGTGTTCAAATCTGGCCTCAGACATTTACTAGCTATGTGACCTTGGACAAATCCTCATTGCCTCAGTTTTTTTCATCTGTAAATGGGCTGGGAAGGAAGGAAATGTGCTCTATTAATGCAGCAATGATTCTGAGATATTAAAAAAGTTACTTACTGTCACTGAGAGGTTAAGTAATACACCCAAGGTGATACAGTCTATGTGAGAGACACAGAAAGAAACCCCGATTCTTGAATCAAAGGCTTTTCAATCTACTGGATCACCCTTCCTATCCATGCTATTTATTATAAAATCGAAATCTGTACTATAATTAATTGTATTAATGGTAATACATTAAAATGAAAAGGGAAGATATGATCACTATCCTGTTTGAAAACTACTGTAAGGCAAATGCGCCAAGATAGTAAGAGTTGGAACCAAAGAATTAGATAAATGTTCCCTGTCTATTCTCTTTTATAATCAATTTCTCTCTTCCCTTAATCTGATAGCACTCTCTGGTCCATTCATTCAGCATTTTACTACAGTCCCATACACATAGACAGAGACATAGACATACTATGACCAAGCAGAATGCTGTGTCTTGGATCTGGAGACCTGGCGCTCAAATCTTACTCCTAACACTTATTAACTGTGTTACCTTGGGCAAGTCACTTTACCCCTACATGCAGCAGATTACTAGCAAGAACTTATCTACTAAGTAAAAAGTATGCTGGATTTGGAGACAGAGGACCTGGATTTAAATACCCTCCCTGCGATTTATTACCAGTTTTGGACAAGTAAGTTAAACCCCCTGGGCTTCAGTTTCCTCATCTGTAAAATGAGATGGCCTCTGAGGTCACTTCCAGCTCTAAAACTATTATCCTCTCCTTACATCTGTTTTGGTGGTGGGAATTCTCTATAATGAAATAAAGCACAGATCTTCACTAAATGCTTAATTCCCAACCATATGCATTTTATCTCCTTGACTAGATTATAACAACATTGTGGCCAAGTCATAAATGCATGTCCTTAACTTATTCTTCACAGTACCTTGTTCCTATGTAGATTCTTCAAGACTGACTGTTCAATTAGTATGACTAAGACAAATCTGGATCTTATCAGTGCTGCTTTAATAGGTTTATTAATTCTTTCTCTGCCCTAGCTTGTTCCTGGTCCCATTTCTTGGCTGACTTTTCTTCTTCACTCTTTATTTTATTCTTGTTTTCACCCTTCCCCTTCATTTCTAAACCTCTAAGAATAATTTAAATTGGTGGTCAGAATTCTGCCTGTTCCAATAGTCAAGAAGTTGCTCTCTGATCAAAAACATCCCCATAAGATCAACAAATAGGCATGCTACCCACTTTCTTTTTTTTATTTTCTTTCTTTTTTTTAATTAAACAAATGCTTTATTAACTTCTGGTTTACATTATTCATTTCCACCAAATTTTGAGTTACAATTGTCCCCAATTTTTCCCTGCCCACCACCCCAGGATAGCAGTCCCACTAGATATCTCCTCATCCAATCTGCTCTCTCCCATATCTTCTCCCATACCTCCTTTGACTTTGCCATTAGGGCAAGGTGAATCTCTGAGCCCCAATGCCTGGACATGTTATGAAACATTTAATTTTAAAACTTCAATTTTCAGATCCATTCCCTTCCTCCCTTGTCACCCACTCACTCTGAGAAGATAAGCAATTCAATATGTGTTGTACATGTATAGCTATGCAAAACATTACCATAGTAGATATATTGTAAAAGACTGCTTATATTTCCCCCCCCCACCCATCTCACCTCCCACCTGGTCCATTCCCTACTTAGATCCTGCCACAATTTGAAAGTGGGTACTTCCAACCTCCCCTTTGCCTAGAATGCCCTCCCCTCCATCATCCTCTCTCTCATCCCCCTTTCCCCTAGTCTCCTGCAGGGTGAGATATCCCATTTGGTATGTATGTCATTCTCTCCCTGAGCCAAATTCAAAGAAAATAAGGTTTTGCCTTTTTGCCTTCCTGTTCTCCCCCTCCCCTACAACTACTTCCCTTTGCCTCTTCTACATGAGATAGTTTACCCTACCCTGTCTCTCCCCATCTCCTCTTGCCACTTTCCTCTCTCACCTCTTAACTTCACCCCTTAAGTATCATCCCTTCTCATCAAATTCAACCTATACCCTCTATCCATGTATACCTGTAAACATATGCCCATATAACCTTCTTCAATTATTTTCATAATGAGAAAGATTACATCAGACAAAGTTATTGTTTTTCCATGTAGGGATGTAAATAGTTCAACTTTGATAAGTTCCTTTTGATTTCTTTTCCTTGATTACCTTCTCAAGCATCTCTTGCTTCTTGTGTCTGAATGTCAAATTTTCTATTCAACTCTGGTTTTTTCCTCAAGAATGCTTGAAAGTCTTCTATTCCACTGATTGACCATATTTTCCCTTGAAACAAGATACTCAGTTTTTCTGGGTAGTTGACCCTTGGCTTCAAGCCCAGCTCTTTTGCCCTCTGGAATATCATATTCTGTGTCCTTCGATCCCTCAGTGTAGAAGCTGCCAGGTCCTGGGCTATTCTGATTGTGTTTCCACAATATTGAAATTGTTTCTTCCTGGCTGTTTGGAGTATTTTCTCCTTGATCTGGGAATTCTGGAACCTGGCTATAATATTCCTAGGAGTTTTCTTTTTGGGATCTTTTTCAGGAGGTGATCTGTGGATTCTTTCAGCCTCTATTTTGCCCTCTGGGTCTAAAACATCAAGGCAATTTTGCTTGAGAATTTCTTTAAGGATGATTTCTAGGTTCTTTCTTTGATCATGGCTTTAAGGTAGTCCAATAATTTTTAAATTATCTCTCCTGGATCTATTTTCCAGGTCAGTGGTTTTTCCCATGAGATATTTCACATTGCCTTCTACTCTTTCATTTGTTTGGATCTGCTTAACAGCATCTTGATTTCTCATAAAGTCACTAGCTTCCATTTGCTCCAGTCTAATTCTGAAGCAATGAATCTCCTCAGTGAGCTTTTGAGATTCTTTTTCCATCTGGCAAATTTGGCCTTTTAAGGCATTCTTCTCCTCTTTGTCTTTCTGAGCCTCTTTTGCCATTTGAGTTAGTCTATTTTTAAGGTGTTATTTTCCTCAGTCAGGCTGTTGACTCTCATTTCATACTTTTCTTGCATCTTTCTCATTTCTCTTCCCAATTTTCCCCCACTTCTCTTATCTGCTTCTTAAGGTCCTCTATGGCCTGTAGCCAGCTTGTATTTTCTTTTGGGGCTTTTGGTGCAGGAGTTCTGACCTCACAGTCCTCCTCCATGCTTTGACACTCTTTACCCCTAAAATAGGAGTCCAATGTTGAATTTTTCTGTTTATTTTCTTTCTTTTGCCTAGGCATGTTGCCACTTAACTACTTGATTTGGGGGCTTGTTGCCACAGTAGGACTCTGCCACCAGACAGGAGGGCTTCTGTCCCAAACGTGGGGGTCTTCACAACTTCCGCAGGTTGGGTGGCCTCTGTAAAGCCTCCACCCACTCTGGCAAATTATAAACCCACCCCACACCTCCCCCCCAGACCACAATCCAGATCCAGGCAGTTTAAAGCAAGAGCAATTAACCCCCAGACTGATTGCTGGCTCTCCAGCTAGAGCTGCCACTGAAGCTGCAAAATGGCTTCTGTGCTGCGTTTCTTCAGCAGCTTTTCACCCCCAGGGGAAGAAGCCAGCATGTTCCCCAAATACTGGTCCCAAAGTCCATAGGGCACTAACCTCTCACTTTGTCCTAGGCATATGTGTGCAGATAATTCTGGAATCGCCACAGTTGCTGGTGTTCTGTGGTCCCTCTAGCCGGCTGCTGGCCCGGTCCCCCTGGGGCTTAAACCACAGCTCACACAGGCCTGGGCTCAGTTCCCAGAGTGCTGCTCTGTCAGTTCCCAGCGAGTTGTACTGCCTGCTCTCAGAGCGCTGTACTGGCCGCTCCCTGCAGGGCTGCTGGGCTGTCCTCAGTGGGAGGTTAGCTTCTCTGTGTTGTTCTGTGGGTGCTCAGGCTCCAGAAGTTGTTCAGATTCCCCTTTAACATAGTTTGGAAGTTGTGTGGGGCAGAGCACCTTGGAAGTGCTGTTTCTACTCCACCATCTTGGCTCTGCTCCCATGCTACCCACTTTCTGATGAAAAGCGAAGGGCTTAAGATGCAGATAAGACATATAGTTTTGGCCATGATCGAAGTGGAGGGATGGATGGGTTTTCCCACCACTCTACACTCCTCCCCCCCAAAAAGAGTAAGAACAGAAATAGAAAGTCTTTATTGCCTACTTCATACCACTGTGGTGATGGAAGTTCTTTGGAAAACTTAAAGTACATTAGAAATTAGTTAAAATAGGCAGCTGATTCAGTGGATAGACAACTGGATCTGGAGTTTTGTTGCTGTTCAGTTGTGTCCAACTCTTTAGGACCCTGTGGATTGTAGTATGCCAGGTCCTTCTGTCCTCCACTATCTCCAAAAATCTGTCCAAACCATGGGGTTTTCTTGGAAAGAATACTGGAGTGGTTTGCCATTTCCTTCTCCAATGGATCCCCTTTTGCCAAAACTCCCCATTATGACCTATCTGTGTTGTCTGACATTGCAAAGGATAGTTCTTAGTTTCATTGAATAACATACGTCCTTTGACCATTGTAGTGGCAATCACCCCAACATCCCCAGGATAGCTGCCAACACAGGTTCTTAGATTTGCTTTTGTAAAGGAAAGCAACTCAAAAATCGGTTAACAAGCTCACTTTAATCAATCAAGCATATATTACCTAGTTCAGGGGGAAAAGGTCAGCACCCCAAATTTCAGAGTATACAGACACATCAAACATACAAGCTTCCAAACTATCCAACAATTATCAATACCAAAATCACAGTTACCAGAGAGGGAAGCATCAACATCTGGTTTTTCAAAACTGGGGTGCTCTCCACGGCTGCCAAGAATCTCATCTGGTCAAATCACACAACACTTCTCAAAGTGAGCCCCAAAGCAAAGCCTCACATCAGGGATTATATAGCCTTCTCCTGGATCAGAGAATGTAACCACCCTCTTAACCCATTGCCCAATCACATAGCATCAGGGTGTGGGCGTTCCTGAAAACCAATCCTCCTACCACAGGCTCCATGTGACCACATTCAGCTTATTAGGGGGCAGAGTATATTTTCAAATTAAAGAAGGTTCTCAGAGTCACTTAAGCCTATCAAAAGGGCTAGGGGCAGAAAAGATCTTCAAATATGCATTTCCATTACAACCATGACAAGTCCATGACCCAAGAGAGGACCTGGGGTTAGGAAGGCCTAATATTAAATCCTGCTTCAGACACTTATTTGTTTTGTGGTCCTTGGGCAAGTCACTTAACTTCTGTTTTTCTTTGTTGTTGTTGTTGTTGTTTTCAATATTCTTATCTATTAAATAGGTATGATAATACCTACCTTGAAAAGGTCATTGTAATGATAAAATTAAATATCTGTAAAGTACTTAGCATTATTATTCACAATTTGGCTCTAATCTGTCATTCCAGTCTCATCATATACCCCTTTCTACATACAAAGAAGTCTTCAATACTTTAAAGAGGAACCTCAAGCACCTTCTTTTTGCGTGGTATTTACTGATCACAATTTAGTCTTCTCCCTTCCTAAGATTCCTATATTCCTACATTTATCCTATATATAGTTATACATATACGTATTGACTTCCCTGTTAGAATGATGGCTCTTTGAGAGTAGGAATTGTTTAATTTTTTTTGTCCTTGTATTCCTAGTGCTTAATAACATAGCTGGTATATCATAGGCACTTAATATATGTTTACTGATTGATTGAAAGTTGCTTAGTAGGTAGAGTGTTAGATTTGGAGCTAGGAAGACCTGAATTTGAATCCTGCCTTATTCACTTACTAGAATGACACTTAACTTGTCTGTTTTTTTATCTGTATAATGGAATTATTAGCACCTGTCTTCCATGACTGTTGTGAGGATCAAAAGTGATAATATTTGTATAGTGCTTTGAAAATATTAAGGGTCTATAGAAATGCTAGCTATCATTGTTAATAATAAAATATTAATAATCAGTTTAATTGAAAGCAAACCATTGTACATGGAACCCTCTATTACAACATGAGGGTGAAGAGGAATATTCAAATTGCCTTAGAAAAGAGCAGTGCAAGGGCGGCTAGGTGGGGCAGTGAGTTAAGAGCGCTGGCCTCAGAGCTGGGATGACCCGAGATTGAATTCGGCCTCAGAAAATGAGCACCCACACACAAATAATGACTAGCCTTGTAACCTTGAGCAAGTTACTTAACCCCAATTGCTTAAAAAAAAAAAAAGAAAAAAGAAAAGAGCAGTGCTATTTGTTTCTTTTAGACACCTAACAACTGTGACAGTATCATACCAATATCTTTGACTTGTGACCCTGGACAAATCTCAATGCCTCTGGCAACTTTCAAAGTCTAAGCATTACAGAATAGTTGGTGATTTGCAAGAAAAAGGGAGTTTCTTCACTAGGAGTTCTCCACGCAGATGAAATCACAAGTTTGGACTTTTAAAATATTTGAAAGCATTGTAGGGGCAATGTACCATTGAACTTGCAATCAGAAATCCATGGTTAAAATCTTAGGTCTACCATTTATTAGCTTTATAGCGTTGGACAAATCACTTTTTCTTACCACAAAAATCTATGAGATAAATAGTATGAAGTTGTTATCCTTAATTTACAGGTGATGAAAAGAATGATCAGAACTAGGATCAGAACTGATTCTAAATTCAATACAATTTTCATTATAATATATTTCCTCTTTTGATAAACATAAATAGAAAGATTAAAGCAAATCCAGGTGAAGCAAAACATTTTAGGAAAAACTTAAGCCCCTGTTTCCCCATTTGTAAAACGTCAATTCAATTTAATTCAACAAGCATTTATCTAGTAGTTTCTACCATATTACACCACATAGTGACAGATTTTATGCCATTGTTTTTTTTTACAAAACAGTGGAGTGTGACCATTATGTAAAGCTTAAAAGTGTGGTGGCATTATATAAAAATCATTTATTACTAAATTGCCTTTGGTGCAAGATTAGGATGCATGGAACATTAGTGAATATATGTTAAAATTTAATGCTGATGATGCACATGGATTGAGAATTCTAGGCTAGCAGTTCCCAATATGCAAAAAATAAATGCCTATCCATACGTCCCTGGTGAATACATTGCTACTCTGCTTACCTTTTAAGCATCTTGATAAACAGAATTATACCATGTGATGATATGCAATGAAAGGTTATAAACCAACTTTCAGGCTGATAAAAACAGAGTGCAACAATCATGCAGCAGCATTATGCAGCGAAATAGGGCATGCACCAAGTACTAAGTGTACAAAGCAAAATACCCTCTGCCCTTAAGAAGCAAAATATGAATATGTGATTTTTACCATTGCTTCCAATTGGAGAGATTCAATATTTTTTATTTTGTTTTCTTTTTCATCAAGTATAATAGTTTTGAAAGGCTTGATTTTTCTATAGATCAGAGTAATGAACTTCTCCTCAAGGGATATGTGCCATAGCGCAATTCTTTCATTTTTTAAAATGCTATATTTAGAAAAGGTTGCCGCATAACCAAAAAATTGCAAATGAAAGTTAAGTAACACAGGATGAAGTCTAGAACATGTCTGCCCATACAGACCTTGCACACCATGAAGCAGATGGCTGTCCAAGTTCATCATTTCTAGCAATGAACAGAAAAACTTACATAATTTGGGGGTTATCTCCAGGTTAGGCCTAAAAAAGGAAAGTGATTTCTAAAATTCATTTATACTTGCCAAAGATAATTTCTCCATTTTTTTAAAAAAATGCTTTATTAACTTCTGTTTTACATCATTCATTGCCACCAGATTTTGAGTTACAATCATTTCCCCCCCTGTTTTTCCCCTAACCACCCTCCCAGAATAGCAGTCCCGCAAGATATTGCTTCATCCAATCTGCTGTCTCCCATATATTCTCCCATACCCCCTTCGACTTTTCCATGAGAGGAAGGTGAATCTTTGTGTCCCAATACCTGCACATCTTATCTCCCAATTACAAGCAAAAGAGTATTAATAATAGTATTTATATATATTTGAAACATTTAATCTTAAGACCTTGAATTTCAGATCCATTTCCTTCCTCCTTTGTCACCCATTCCCTCTGGGGAGATAAGTAATTCAGTATATGTTGTACATGTCTAGCTATGCAAAACATTATCATAGTAGATATATTGTACAAGGCTGCTTATAATTCCCTCCCACTCATCCCACCCCCACCTGATCCATTCCCTATATGATCCTGTCCCTCTGCTATAGTGGGTACTTCCAAACTCCCCTCCCCCCAAGGATGCCCTCCCATCCATCATCCCTCCTCTCATCCCCTTTCCCCCTATCCTGCTGCAGGTTGAAATATCCCATTTAGTATGTATGTCATTCTCTCCTTGAACCAAATTCAATGTGAATGTGGTTTTGCCTTTTTAGCCTTCCTATTCTCCCTCTCTTTTGCAACCACTTCCCCTTGCTTCTTCTACATGGGATAGTTTACCCTACCCTGTCTCTCCCCATCTCCTCTTGCCACTTTCCTCTCTCACCTCATAATTTCACCGCTTGAGTATCCTCCCTTCCCAACAAATTCAACCTATGCCCTCTAACCATATATAACTGTAACCATATACACAAACATTCATATGACCACACACCCTTCTTCCATTATTTTCATAGTGAGAAAGATTTCATCAGTCACAATTATTGTTTTTCCATATAGGAATGTAAATAGTTCAACTTTGATAAGTTCCTTTTGATTTCTTTTCCCTGACTACCTTCTCAGGCATCTCTTGCTTCTTGTTTCTGGATGTCAAATTTTCTATTCAACTCTGGGTTTTTCCTCAAGAATGCTTGAAAGTCCTCTATTCCACTGAATGACCATATTTTCCCCTGAAGCAAAATACTTAATTTTGCTGGGTAGGTGACCCTTGGGTTCATTCCCAGCTCTTTTGCCCTCTGGAATATTGTATTCCATGCCCTTCGATCCCTCAGTGTAGAAGCTGCCAGGTCCTGGGCTATTCTGGTTGTGTTTCCACAACATTGAAATTGTTTCTTCCTGGCTGCTTGGAGTATTTTCTCCTTGATCTGGGGATTCTGGAACCTGGCTATAATATTCCTAGGAGTTTTCTTTTTGGGATCTTTTTCAGGAGGTGATCTGTGGATTCTTTCAACCTCTGTTTTGCCCTCTGGGTCTAAAACATCAGGGCAATTTTCCTTGAGAATTTCTTGAAGGGTGATTTCTAGGTTCTTTCTTTGATCATGGCTTTCAGGTAGTGCAATAATTTTTAAATTGTCTCTCCTGGATCTATTTTCCAGGTCAGTGGTTTTTCCCATGAGATATTTCACATTGCCTTCTAATCTTTCATTTGTTTGGATCTCCTTAACAGCATCTTGATTTCTCATAAAGTCATTAGCTTCCATTTGCTCCAGTCTAACTCTGAAGGAATGAATCTCCTCAGTGAACTTTTGAGATTCTTTTTCCATCTCAAACACTTAAGGCATTCTTCTCCTCATTGCCCTTTTGGGCCTCCTTTGCCATTTGAGTTAGTCTATTTTAAGGTGTTGTTTTCCTCAGTCAGGCTGTTGACCCTCATTTCATACTTTTCCTGCATCCTTCTCATTTCTCTTTCCAATTTTTCCTCCACTTCTCTTATTTGATTTTTAAAGTCCTTCTTAAGGTCCTCTATGGCCTGCAACCCGCTCATGTTTTCCCCTGGGGCTTTTGGAGCAGGACTTCTGACCTCACAGTCCTTTTCCCACTCTATGCCCCCAAAACAGGAGTCTAGGGTTGCATTTTTCTGTTTAATTTGTTTCCTTTGCCTTGGCATGTTGCCACTTAATTACTTGACTTTGGGGCTTGTTGCCACACTATGGCTCTGCTGTCAGACGGGAATTTTCATCCCCAAAGTGTGGGGGACAACTTCCCTTTCTGGAAGCTGGAAACCCACCCACGACCTCCACCCCAGATCACAATCCAGATCCAGGGAGGTTAAAGCAAGAGCGATTACCCCCCCAAGACTGATAGCTGGATCTCCCTACAGTTCGCAGGGCAGGAGCTGGAGCTGCCTCTGAAAATTACAAAATGGCGTGTATCCTCAGTGCCTTCTAGCCCCAGGGGAGGAAGCCAACTCATTCCCCAAATACTGGTCCTGAAGACCATAGGGCACTAACCTCTCATTTTGTCCTAGGCATGTCTATGTTGATAATTCTGGAATCCTACAGCTGCTGGTGTTCTGGGGTCTCTCCAGCTGGCTGCTGTCCCTGCTGCCCTGGGCATAAAACCTCGGCTCACGGGGACCTGGGCTCGGCTCAGCTCGGCTCCCCAAACTCTGCACACTGCATGCTGCTGGCTCCCAGACCGCTGTGCTGGTCCTTCCTGCAGGGCTGCTGGGCTGTCCTCAGTGGGAGGTTAACTTCTCTGTGTCGTTCTGTGGGTGCTGGGGCTCCAGAAGTTGTTCAGTGTCCCCTTTTACATAGTTTAGAGGAAATCTCGGGCAGAGTGGCTTGGATGAGCTGTTTCTACTCTGCCATCTTGGCTCTGGCCCCCACAAAAGTTAAATTCTAATCAATATAAATTAAAATTTAACCAGAAACCAACCTTCTCCATTTGTTTTTCTTAACAATAAATGTATCTAAATGAAGCAACAATAAATATACAGAAAGTTAAGTTCCTTAGTTGAAGACTCTTAATGTGACTTCCATTTCTTTTTTTACCCCAATTAGCAGTTAACTGTCAAATCCAACATTTCTTTTCAAAGTCCTTATTCTTCTTGAGTTCAGTATAGTTTTTGACAAAGTTGACTACTCTGTCTGGACACTTCCTTGTGTTTATAAGATCCTGTTCTCTGGTGGTTCTCTTACATGTCTGATTCATTTATACTTCCATAATACTGCTCATAACAGTACCCTGCTCTCTATACAATTTTTACTCTAGTTTAGAAACTGTTCATTTATTTCCTGAGCTACTACAATAACCTCCTAATAGTTTCTCTACTTCCTCTCTCTCTACCCTTCAATTAATCATTCATACATGAAACATGTTTAAATCACTAGAAACAAATAGGATAAGTTGTTTCGCTCTACCTCCTTCCAACTAACACCCACTCCCATAGGGAGGAAGGGGGTGTAGCAGCAAGTTCCCAAGCATACCCAGGGTGGGTGCTAGCACAAGTTCCTAGATCTGCTTTTTTAAACGAAAGCAGCCCAAAATTGGTTAACAATCTTGCTCTAATCAAACATATGTCATTTACCTAGTTCAGGGGGAAAAGGTCAGCACCCCGAACTTCATAGGATACAGAGGTTAGAAGCAGACAAAATCTATAAACACAGAAACATATTAGCAGACAGGCTTCCAACTGTCTGACCATTACATTAATACCTAGTCAGTTACCAGAGAGGGATGCATCCACATCTGGGTTTTCAAAGCCTGGGGGATCAAGGGCTGCCCAGAGTCTCATCTGGTCAAATCATACAACTCTTCTCAAAGTGAGCCCCAAAACAAAATCTCACATCAGGCCTATAGCCTTCTCCTTGCTCAGAGAATGTCACAAGCCTCTTGACCCACTGCCCAATCACAAAGTATCAAGGTGTGGGTGTTCCTGAAAAATAAACCTCTTGCCACAGGTTCCAGGTGACCACATTCAGCCTATTAGGGGGCATGGTATATTTTCAAATCAAGGGAGGCTCTCAGAGTCACTTAAGTTTAGCCAAGGGGCAGGGAAGATCTTAGATTTCCCATTCCCATAACAGGGGGTGGGAGGAATCTTCTATAACTTTCTATTAGCCCTAGAATAAAATAAAATTCTAATTATGGCATTTCATGCCCTCTACAATCTGACTGCCACCTACCTTATCAGATTTCTCAGTGGTTCTCAAAATGTGCTCCAAGTACTTCTAGGAGTTTCCAAAACAATTTCAAAAGTTCCATGAGTTCAGACCTACTTCCATAATACTAAGATGTTATTTGTCTTTTAAAATGACCTTAAAAGACCTACTTCCATAATTCTAAGATGTTATTTGTCTTTTAAAATGCTCCCCCTTTTCTTTCCACATATCTGTATAGGGCCAGATTTTCTTCATCTACCTCAACCAAACAATATATTATAACAGATTGAATGCAGAAGCAGATATGAGAATCCAGATGTCTTATATTAAGCCAAACACTCAAGAGATTTGCAAAAAAAATGTAAAAGCATTCTTCTCATATTTTTGGTTTTGGAAAACATAGCTACTTTTCATAAAAAAAAATGTTATTTATGTTAACATGAAGTACATTTAATAGTGTTATTTTAAATGAATTGATATTTTTTAATTATCAATTTTTACTTGTAATATGGTAAATATCAAAAGGTATAAGCCACATAAGCAAAAGTTCTTTGGGGTCTTTTTTAAGAGTATTAAAGGGTCCTGAGAATAAAAACATTGAGAACTGCTATTCAGAATTAATATGAGGCAGGGACTGGACCTGGGATTTCATTAATATAGGGAACTCCAAAATGAAAAGAACTCCCTCTACATAGACTTTTCTGCACATTATAATTTTATAGAATTGCCTAGAGCACTGAGTGGTTATGTGACTTGCCCAGAATCACACAGCCAATTCAGTTCCCCCTAACTTCTAAGGCAGTTCTGTACCTAACACACTACATTATAATAGCTCATTGGGTGCCAGAGCTGAAAACAACCTTAAAAATCCCATAAACTTGGTCTTTCTTTTTTATTTTACAAATGACAAAAATTACTTATTTAGCATCATATAAGTAGAAATAATAATCATTATAAATAACATGTAGAGAGCATTTTTAGGTTTTCAAAGTGTTTTATGTATATGATCACATTTAATCCCCACAACAACCCTTTGAAATAGGTATAATTATTATCCCCAATTTACATATGAGGAAACTAAGGTGGGGAGATGTTAAGTAAGTTACTTACAGTGACACAGTAAGGGTATGCAGCAAGATTCAAACTCACCTCTTTTTGACTGCAATCACCTAAATTTAAACCTCTATCTTCTGATTTCAAGTGTCGACTTCTTTCCACTACTCTATTTTTAATTAATGTGACCTGGGCAAATCAGTTTAAAGCTCTGAGGTTAAATTTCCTCGTCTATAAAATGGGAAAATCATGTCTACACTATTTTATGTAATTGAGTCTAGAGAGGTGGCATGTTAGAGAAGATAGTGGACCTGTCATTGGGCCTAGTCTCAGTCAGGAACTTAGGTTCACATGCTACCATTGACACATAGTGCCTGTAAACCCTAGGCAAATATATGGTTTCTCAACACCTCTGGTAACTCTAAGACTAGAGGCTATGGAATGGTCTATACTGATAGAGGGATTGTTTACACTACTCCATTTCCTTAAATCTATGAAATGAAAAGGTAAGATGGGATTTTTTTTTTAATTTTGAGAATGAAATGAGATGATGCATATTTCCTGGTATGTCCACATAAGCTATTGTTACTTATTTTTAAAGGAAAATACTATTTGGGGTAAAATATAAATAAGTAAAAATCCTAAAGACTGAAAAGTGACCTGTCAGGCTATGAATCTATTGTTATTGAACTAGTAGTGGGATGGAAAGCTTACTTTGTGTGCCCACTGACAGTTTCTAGGTGTTGTTTGTTTTTGTTTTTTTTTCCATTTCTTCTCACTGATATTTCACAAAGCTTCCCATTCCAGCCAGTGGTAATGTTCCAGTGATAGTAAAGAGCTACAGATCAAGGGAAATTTGCTGCTGCTTAGGAGAAGTAGTTTAATTAGGTAGTTTCCTAATCACCTTCATTAGAACATTATTCCTCTGTCCAGAGCTGCTCTTTTTCAGGGCTTAGCTCAGGCTCTCCCTTTATAATTCAAGCAGGAAAAAAGTTTTCCCTCCTTTCGCATATTGCTCCCTACTTGGAAGGCTCCAAACACAAATAAATACTCATCCCCCTTGTGATGATTATATGAATGACCACTTACTTATGTCCTGTGTCACTCTTACCTCCTGTTCCCACTTTGACAGCACCAGTTAATAAACACATACTAGCCTTTAGCTAACATTGCAGATATCTAAATCGTACCTTGATTTTTTTTTCCTCCTGAGTCATTAACCAAATTTGGAAAGTAATGCAACAGAACACTAATGCTCTTACCTAGACAGCAAAGGGTTAGTTGGAAAACTAAAGCAAAAATCCTCAGCCTGGCATAGAGTAGGCTGGCAAAGTGGAATTTAAATGTAACTTCAGATTAAGATCAGCCTAAAGGAGTGCCAATCAGGGAGATATTATCCAATCTTCTTTTTTGATATGTACAGCTTGAATATGTCATCAAGCAATACGTCTAATACCTGGAACAAAATTAGTGGTATGATGCATTTATGAAAGAAGGCATGGAAGGAAGGGAGGAAGGAAGGAAGGGAGGAAGGGAGGAAGGAAGGAAATAAGTATTTTATTGTTGTTATTATTGAATATTTCGTTTGTGTTCGACTCTTTATACCCTTTTTGAGTGGTTTTCTTGACAAAGACATTGGAGTGGTTTACCATTTCCTTTGCCAGCTCATTTTACAGATGAGAAACTGAATCAAACAGGGTTAAATGACTTGTCCAGAGTCACATAGCTAGTTGTATCTGAGGCCAGATTTGAATTCAGGAAAATTAATCTTTCTAATTTCAGCCCAGGCATTCTATCTACTACATCACTTAGCTACCCAACAAGTATATACTAAATATCTTCTATGTCCTTTATAAATATACTCTCATTTGATCCTCACTACAACCCTACAGAGTAACCACTATTATTCTTCCCATTTTACAATTAAAAATACTGATACAGACACAAGTTAAGTGTCATACATCTAAGAACCATTTGATCATGGATTTGAAATCAGGTCTTCCTGATTCCTGGTCCAAAGGCCATATACACTGTGCCACATAGCTATCTCTACAAGATGGGTATGCATAAATGAATGCTGTGCAACATTAGAAGGAAGTATGTACATCCGTAAGATCTTGGGCTCCTGTGGAATATAGGATTATTGTTCTCTAACCACTTCTGAGGTCTTCTCCTGGAATTGTCTGTTTCATTGAAACAGAATCTAGCTCTACTGGATAGACTGAACAAAAGAAATATAGTCAAGTATTTAGTGACAGATTAGCTGGAGTATCAAATTTTAGAGAGTAATGGATAGTGCCTCTCACTCCTCCAAAATTTTTCTGAGGATACACCAGATCTCAAGCCCAGTCAATTGCCACACCTTGAAGATTTGGAAAACAGCAGGTGAACCAAATCAAAAAGTGCATTTCAGCTTCATAGAATGAAAACCCAACTTAACAAAAATGGAGTGAGTTCCCTTTCAGAGGTAATGTGGTTCCTCTCACAGGAAAGGTTCAATCTGAGCGTGAATGGGCATTTCTTGGAAAAGTTAAAAATGGGTTTTATTTACTCATCAGGGAACTGGAGTAAGTATCCTCTACACTGTCTTTCAGCTCTCAAATTTTATGGGACTATGATCAATCCTGTAAGAAGAGAGAGAATTAGAGGAAAGATAAAGTATAAACCTTGCAACTAAAATTCAGAGTCAGAAGATCAGGATTCAAATCTCCACAATGACTCTTACAACTCTGGGTCTGAACTTTTCTGGGCCTCATTCTCTTCATCTGTAAAATGAGAAAGTTGGACCAGATCTTTATGTCCTTTTCAGCACTAAATCTATAATCCTGTGAACATAAATGCCAAAGTTAATACATTCATAGAATGAACAGAAAAACACATCATGTATACATATATATACAAATATGTATATACATATATGTGAATATATGCATATATATGGTTTTAAGATTTGCAAAGCACTTTCTCTATACTCACTTCACCCTCAACAGTCTCATCTTCGGATACCAAGAACAGAGATTTATGTACAAATGCCAAACACATCAAATAGAATGATTATATTTTTTAAAGCCATATTCTCAGCAAATTTCAAATTATTTGGCTTTATTTGTGGGTATGCTTTGCCTGAAGGCTTCAAAGTACACATGCATAATATCAATAAAATTAGCTGATGTTCATTAGCCAAACTTTAAAAAGGGAAAATCCAGGAATCAAAATTATATCCAACAAAAAAAAAAGTTCTACGTAAAAAAATGAACAAAACAAATGTACACACATTTTTACTGGCAACATAACTAAATTCTAATTTAGTTGGTTTTTTTATACTCATACTAAAAATACTTCACACGAAATTAATCTAATTTGACCTGAAATGCATTTTAACACTGATTAAATTATTTATCCTTTAATGTACTTATTTTTCAGTCCTCTTTTAAGCAATCATATGGCCAAGGTTTATATAATATTGATTGTCTCTCAAAATATTAATGAAATATGTATCCACATAAAACATTAACAATACAACATAAGCCCTCTTAATATTTTACTATCTTTGGCATCAAGCTTAATGGTGGTGAGATACTTCTTTTTTCTTGTGCTCAACTTGGAAGGTGAGGAATCATTTAGCCTATGTCCATGCCCCTGCCTTCAAACTGGTCACATTCCCTAAGTGTCAGAATAGAACTGATTCTAAAGATCACTTGCTGTCTTATGCAGTCTAAGCATTATCCAGATCCTATTCTACTGTAACCATAATTCTTTAGATTTCTCTAGAGATTCATTGGAGAAGGCAGCCAGAAGGGACAATAAAGTCCAAAAATTAGCTCTTAAACATTCTTAAACATCCTATCAACCTGACTACCATTTCCAAACAACCCAGAAAGGGACAAAGAGTCCGGTATGGAACAGAACCAAAGTATTCCAAGCTCACTGAATACTTCTTAGAGGGTTTATCTGATATGTTAAATATTCAATTATGTAATCAGTTTTAACACAGCCCACTACCTGAGTTTTCACAGCAAGGATCATTCTGTTAACAACAAACTTACAAATTAATAAAATCTGGCACTGTCAGGACTCCCTGCAAAATCACTTTGTACCTTCAAAGGCCAAGTTCTCATAATAACCATTAATAAATATTTATCAGCCCCCT
Source organism: Gymnobelideus leadbeateri (assembly GCA_011680675.1). Classification (NCBI taxonomy): domain Eukaryota; kingdom Metazoa; phylum Chordata; class Mammalia; order Diprotodontia; family Petauridae; genus Gymnobelideus; species Gymnobelideus leadbeateri. The sequence goes on along the minus strand of WOXC01005828.1, from coordinate 660,135 downwards.
GCTATTTGCAAGGTTCTACACAACTTCCAAAGCTCAAGAGTCCTTGGTTTCTTTAATAAAATCTTAAAAACCTAGGCATAAAACAGGCTTCCATGTCTAACCTTCAAAAGTTTATCTTAATAAGATGAACATCAAATGCTCACTCTATGCAAGTATGAGTAGAGTACTGTACTAGAGTCAGGAAAGCCTGAGTTCAAATTAGTTCTCAGACACTTATCAGATGTGTGACTGCGGGCAAATTACTTACCGTCTATTTGTCTCAGGTGCCCTGAATAGAAAAGAGGGATAATAATAATAATACCTAGTTTACTTATGAAGATCAAATAAGAAAAGATTATGAAAGTATCTGTAGGATCTGTAAAAATGTTTATTTCCTTCCCTTTATCCTTAAGTGAACAGAGTCAATGAAACTATCATTGAGAATTTATTATGCATATAATATAGACCCAACAAAAGAATGGGGATAAAAAAATATGGGAAATGTTATTCTTGCCCCCAATAGCAATTGGGAGATGAAACACACATAAAGCAATCATAGCCATAATTAGTAATTCTGATCCCCATGAGAAACACCAAAAAGTGAGCCCTCAGGCAAGCAGCATGAAAAGTGTCACAATCAGTTGTTCTGCCAAATTCATTTGGGATGTGGGTCATGGGAATATCTCAGGGATGGACCTCAGACCCTGAAATACAAGGTACCACCAGAGGAGAAACAGAGATTTTGATATATCCATTCATGTAGGAAGAGGCTACCAGTGCTCAAGCTACTGCTGGGGGAGGGGGGTTTATATTTTAACTAATTATTCATGTTAGCTACCTACTAATCAATGTTGAAAGTATGCATGTGTTATCAGGGCCCTCTAAATTTCAGCATCCGAGGGGTAAATCCTAGAAGCCTGGCCTTAGTAATAGCCCTAGAAATAATTAAACAACAGAAAATAGTTTGTAATCTAATGCCATGACGTATGGTACAAATTTGAATGAAGATGCTTTCTGCAGAAAATGGTCTGACAAGAGCAGAGATTTTTCCTGATTGTTATCAACAATTCTCACTTCATCCAGATTGCCTACCAATTTGTGTCTGTAAAAAAAATAAGTGTCTTATAAAAGTAAAACATAAATTAAATTACATATCATGATTCATCATAACTGATCCTTTACAGTAATATCAATGACAAAGAAACTCTAGTTCAGTAATAGACATGTGTAAATCTAATAAAATAAATTATAGTATTAAGGTATTTATTCTCTTATTCATTCCTCAAAACTTTTCTGTCTCAACATACATGCCCAACTCTATATAGCTTTTTAAAAATGTGTTGTGCTGTTTTAGTGAACCAAAAATGAAATGTATCCACAGGGTTTCACAGATCCTATTAATTCTCATTTTAATTGACTATTACAGCCATATCACCTGGTATCCTCTCTGTACACAACTTGCATTATGGGACACAAGTTTATGAAAAGACTAGCTTCAAAGAAGAAAGGGTAGATTAGTTCAATATAATATTGCAATGGGACTACTTCTCCAGCTTACTCTTTATATTATATAAAGGGATGAGTCTCCAGAGGGCACTATTAACTCAGGTTCCAGGGGTGACCCTGTGACTTAATACACTGTGATTCATAAACCCCAAGCAGTATGCATTCCTTTAAAAAGCAGACTGTAGCTCAATGAACTCTTAGCAAAGGCTATTTATGCAAAGGGAAGAGCAAGAACAGTAGCCACAAAATATTTCCTCCATAAACACTCTCCCACAAATATATGTGACATCCATGAGAAGAGTAAACTGCAATTTAGAGTACCATAATAGCATATGAAGAACTTATAGGTATAGCAATGACAACTCACCCCTGGGTACTACTCAGCCCAAAAGTCCTTAAGACATTCCTCATGCATCTTCCTTTTGGTGCAGTACTACCTAAGTCAATGAACCTGTGATCTACTATGAGTTTTGTAGATTAAAGCAGATATTTTTAGAGTAGAACCAGAAGAATGATATGTACAGTGGCTAAAATGACATAAATGAAAAAAATTAAGAAACATCATGAATCATATTAATGCAATGACCAGTCTTGGTTTCAGAGGACAGATGGTGAAAATAAGTTCCTTCTCCTTGGTAGAGAGCTGATGAATTTAGGATTTTAAATGTCTCATGCTTTCAGAAGTGGTTAATGATTGTGTTTTATTGTGTTTTCTTTGATATAGGTGTAAGGATTGCAGTGGGTGGTATTTTGCCTGTGTAGGTTTTAGGAATCCAGCAGTCTATTGACATATGGTTTAAAGGGAGTATAACATCAAGCAAAGTGGAATTTTTTGCTGTTTTTCTGTGTGTATCATTCAGTTTCCCAGCTTCAGTCTTACATGCCTCTGTGCTGAGCCAATCAGACATGTGTAAGTGGGTTCCATTTTCCAGGTCAGTGGTTTTTCCCATGAGATATTTCACATTGCCTTCTATTCTTTCATTTGTTTGGATCTGCTTAATAGCATCTTGATTTCTGATAAAGTCACTAGCTTCCATTTGCTCTAGTCTAATTCTGAAGGAATCATTCTCCTCAGTGAGCTTTTGAGATTCTTTTTCCATCTGGCAAATTTGGCTTCTTAAGGCATTCTTCTCTTCGTTGCCTTTTTGAGCCTCTTTAGCCATTTGAGTTAGTCTATTTTTAAAGTATTATTTTCCTCAGTCAGGCTGCTGACTCTCATTTCATACTTTTCTTGCATCTTTCTCATTTCTCTTTCCATTTTTCCGCCACTTCTCTTATCTGCTTCTTAAGGTCCTCTATGACCTGTAACCAGCTCGTATTTTCATTTGGGGCTTTTGGTGCAGGTGTTCTGACCTCACAGTCCTCCTCCTGTTCCATGCTTTGATCCTCTTTGCCCCCAAAATAGGAGTCTAATGTTGTATTTTTATTTTGTTTCCTTTGCCTAGGCATGTTGCCACTCAATTACTCAACTTTTGGGCATATTGCCACAGTAGTACTTTGCCACCAGCCAGGGGAACTTCTGTCCCAAACATTGGGGTTTTCTCAACTTCCGGAGGTATTAGTTGGGTGGCCTCTGTGAAGCCTCCACACACTCTGGCAAGCTGGTCACACACCCCAAGACCTGCACCCCAGACCGCAATCCATATCCAAGAAGGGTAAAGCAAGAGCGCTTACCCCACAGAGTGATCACTGGATTCCCTCTATAGTTTGCAGGCCAAGAGCTGAAGCTGCAATGAGGCAATGTGGGGCAAGCTGCGCCTGCTCTGCAGCAGCATCTTACTCCCAGGGGAAGAAGCTGATGCATTCTCCCAACCCATCCCAAAGTCCATAGGGCACTAACCTCTCACTTTGTCCTAAGCATCTATGTGTTGATAATTCTGGAAATGCCACGGCTCCTGGTGTTCTGGGGTCCTTCCAGCAGGCTGCTGATCTGGCCGCCCTCAGGCGAAAACCGCTGACTCACTGGGGCCTGGGCTCGGCTCCCACAGTGATTAGCTGGCAGTTCCCAGAGTGCTGTGCTGGCTGCTCCTTGCCAGGCTGACAGGCTGTCCTCAGCAGGAAGTTAGCTTCTCTGTGTTGTTTTGTGGGATCTGGAGCTCCAGAGGTCCTTCCGAGTCCCCCTTTTACATAATTTTGAAGTGGTAGGGGTTGGAGCTCAGTGGAAGTGCTGTTTCTCCTCTGCCATCTGGACTCCACCCCATATCTACTCTGATTTTTATATTTATTAAATGTTAGAGTGCAAGATTTCTATATATGGTATAGTTAATATATTCCATTAATCAATTTATCTATTTTAACCAGTACATTGTTTTGATAATTACTGGCATATGATATTGTTTAAGATCTGACACTATTTAAGCCCACTTTATTCCCACTTATTTTTATTATTTCCCATAATACTCTTGAGCTTTTTTTCCTCCATATTATTGTTTTTCTAATTTGTAAAGTAATGCTTGGGTAGTTTTGTTGCTGTAACATTGAATAAGTAAATTAAGTAATAAATTAATAAGTTACTTAATTTAGGTAGAATTGTTCTTTTTATTATGTTGACTAATCATACTCATTTTCCAGTTATTTAAGTCTGACTTTATTTGCCAAACAGTATTTATGTTAATTGTATTGATACAAGTAGTTCCCAAAGTCTTAGTACTGTGAATAATTCTTGTGCTGTATCTTAGTACACCCCCAAGTATGTTATTCATTGCGTTAAAGTGCAACTTCTCTTTCTATATCTTCCTTTTGGATTGTATAGGTATTTTATAAAAATGTTGATGAATTTTGTGGATTCATATCTTGCAAGTTTGTTGAAGTTAATTATTGCAATTAATTTTAGTTGACTCTTACACAGTTAATTACACTATCATAGCAACCACAATAAGTTATGTTTGGATTTCTTACTTACCTATAGGCTTATGTCTTCAATTTCATTTTGTTTTATCTTATGGCTATAGACAGCATTTCTAGTACTATATTAAATAGAAGTGGTGATAATGGATGTATTTATTTCTTTTCTGGTTTTCTTGAAAAGGATTCTAATTCAGCTAAATGCTAGACTCAGATTCTGGAAGACCTGAGTATAAATCCCACTTCAGACATTTAGCTGTGTGACCCTGGGCAAGTCATTTTAACTTGTCTGCCTTAATTTTCTAATTTTTAAAATAGGGATATTAACCTCTCAGGGTTATTGTGAGGATCAAATGAGATATCTGTTAAGTGCTTAGCACTGTGGCTAGAACATAATATTTGCTTAATAAATGCTTATTCCCTTCCCTTTAGTTTGTCTCAACTTTGTCAATCTCTTTTTTTGATCCAGGATCTCCATTTTGGAGTTTAATAGTTTTATTTTTATTTATACATACATACACATATATACATATGATTGCCCAAAGTCAATATCACATTCGATATTTTTTCTTCCTCTTGTTTAATTAATCTAGGATGAGCACCATTAGCAGAGTCCAGTGAGAAGCCACAGGAGCATCCAAGAGATCAGCTTGGCCCAGCAGTGGGCAAATCTATCAGACAAGACACTGTTCAAGAGCTAACCCAGCTAAGTGAGTGAATAATGAAACCATGTCTGAGAAAATGCCTCGAAGTAAACTTAGGAGTTACTCTACAAATAGAAAAAAGTACTCCTAGGGCAAGGAATCATAAGTACAAACTCAGCCATCTGGGTTCTCTCTGTGTGTATACCATGGAACTGACAGCCTTTGGACTTTAAACATCAGACCATATTCCCCAGGGAACTTGTGTATGTAAAGGGAAAGGGGAACCTGATGATTTGGGGGCAGGGGGATTCATTGCCATACCAACTCAGTAACCATGTTATGGTTGTTTGATAATAAAGAGACTACCTTAGATGAGGGATTGTGAGCAGCATTATTCAAAGAAATAATACCTCAGGGTTGCTAGAACCTTAATGAGACCTTAATGAGAGAAGTCATATGCCCTCTTATAGGTACCCAACCTGGCAGTATCAGTGGGCCTGGAAAAATAAAATGAAGGGATTGCTATCATAGGGAAACTTATTTCCATATAGATAACGCTTTTGAGACATCATATATAGCAGTGACAACATCTGTGACAGGTAAAAACCTTCATTTTATTTCTCCTTGATACTTATAATCAGGAATTTGTTGAATAAAATTATCTCTACAATTATCAAGGAATCTGATATGAATTTTATGTACAAGGATGTTGAATTCGAAAGGGAGCTTTTAAGATCTTTTTTAAGTTTTAGTTTTGTTCTTTTGGTCATTAAACTAGAAACATAGCAGCATCTATATTCTCTACATTTTTGTCAGTGGTGTGACTGAAGATATCATTTGCTTTAGAAAATTATTTGTAAAGGTCTTCCTGTACCTTTCTGATATTTTGATTATGTATCTCTAGACAATTCACAAATATTTCATATAGCTAAAAAAAGGTATAAGATTTGGTGCTTACTAATATAATCTAGATCAAATTATTCTGGAAATAATACCACTGAATATTTTTCCCATTCTTTTACTATCTTTACTACCCCCAGACTTTCTCTAACATTCCTTTAAATAGCTAACGAACTGGGCCACCCACAGTATATGAATTTTTAGATATAGGCACAAATATATTTTGACTGTTAGTTGTCAACTGGAAGATTTGAAGTCTACAGTAGTAGAAGGATAGCCCACACTGGTGAGATCACTTTTTTGTAGTAAGGAAGTATTGTATAATCTAAATTCAGAAAGCAAAGTAACATAACTAGGCCCAACAGTTTCAAAGAGAATGTTTCTTTGCTGTATTACTTGCCTGTGTCTTTCATATATTGTGGCCTATGTTTTCATAGGATGTTGCCAAAAGAAGTTTCCTACAAATCTGTTCTTCTGATAGCATAAAAATATGTGGGTGATATAATTTTCAGTATCGAATGCTCCAGCTATAGAGTTATCTGCTCATATACATTTACATTTTTTTCTTCCATATTCATCACTATTCAAAATGAGCCAGTCTCTACTGCCCTTTTCACCTCCTATTATCTATCATTACTATTTCTTTTATATAATCTAAAAAGTGGCAAACCACTTTGCAACAGATTTTTGTTTTCTTGATGTACACAAAATATGTTGAGAAAATCTCAGTGAAAATGATAACATTTTCTTCAAATTTTGAGGCCCTTTGCTAGTGCTGGCATCCCTAGCATGCTTCTATTCTATAAATCAAGGTATAAAGACATGATTTCCAAAGTTGTTGACTGAATCAGCATTTCTGCTTAGACATTCTTATCAGGCTTGACACCTTTTGATGAAAACACATTCTTTAGTTTTGGCATCTCTTCTCAAATTAAACATTTATGAAGTTTGTATAAATTAACATTACTGTCAAAACTTGACTTGAACTAAACACTTAATATGCATTTCCCTATCCAACCCTTATCACCCAACTTTCAGGGAAAGATACAAATCAGGTAATTGGCACATTATCTGAGATTTAGTTCAAAAACCACTTCCAAAGTAGGTCCTACAACCTGTACATATTTAGCCCTGTGTGCTTCATAATATCTATATGGTACTTTAAAAAAAATATTTCTAAGATTCCAAAGAAACAGTGATGAAAAAATATATTCACATTCTGACAGAGAGGTGATAGAATCAGGGTACAAAAAGAGTTATGTTTTTCTGGACATGGCCAATGAGAAAATTTGTTTTACTGGATATTTTCACAAGGGCTTTGTTTTACTTTTACTTTTCCAGCAGGAGAGGGAGGAGGTAAAAGGGAGAAAAAAATAGAATTTTTGCAATTTAAAAAAATGAGTTGATTTTTAAATTAAATTTTATGTTTATATTTAGTTTACATTACTCATTTCCACAAGATTTTGAGTTACAAATTTTCTCCCCATCTTTCCCCTACCCACCACCCCAAAACAGTGATCCCATTGTATACCTCCTCCTCCAATCTGCTCTCTCCTATATCCTACTCCATACCCTTTCCAGCTTTCTGGTAGGGCAAGATAGATCTTCATACCCCAGTGTCTATATATCTTATTTCCCAGTTGCATGTAAATAATAATAATAATAATAATATATTTAAACATATAATTTTAAAGCTTTGAATTCCAGATTCTTTCCCTTCATTCCTTGTCATCCATCCATAATGGGAAGATAAACAATTCAATATAGGTTCTACATGAGTAGCTACACAAGACATTTCCATAGTGGATGTATTGTGAAAGAGTGACTGGATTTCCCTCCATCCCATCCCACACAGCCACTTGTCCTATTCTCTACTTTGACCCTTTCCTTGTTATTTCTTTTCACTCTTTACCTTCTCATGCTTTTCTTACTTGTATCTGAATGTCAAATTTTCTATTCAATTCTGTTTTGCTTGTTTTTTTCATCAAGAATGCTTGAAAGTGGGGCACAGCCAAGATGGTGGAGTAGAAACAGCATGTCGAAGACTCTCTCCCCCTAGATCACCTCCAAACTATGTAAAAAGGGACTCTGAAAAACTTCTGGGGCCCCAGCATGCACAGAACGTCAAAGACAAGCTAACCTCCCACTGAGGACAGCCCAGCAGCCATGTAGGAAGAACCAGCACAGCACCCTGGGAGGCAGCAGTGCAGAGTGGTAAGCGGAGAGCCAAGCCCAGATGCCCGTGAGCCATGGTTTTAGGCCCAGGGTGGCCAGGCCAGCAACCGGCTGGAGGGACCCCAGAACACCAGCAGCTATGGCGACTCCAGAATTATCAACACAGAAATGCCTAGGACAAAGTGAAAGGTTAATACCCTATGGACTTTGGGACCAGTATTTGGGGAACGCATCGGCTTCCTCCCCTGGGGGCTAGAAGCCACAGAGGAGACACGCCATTTTGCAGTTTTCAGTGGTGGCTCCAGCTCTTGGCCTGTGAACTGTAGGGAGATCCAGTGATCAGTCTGGGGGGAGTAATGGCTCTTGCTTTAACCTCCCTGTATCTGGATTATGGTCTGGGGTGGAGGTCATGGGGTGGGTATCCAGCTTGCCAGAAACAGAAGTTGTGAAGACCCCACACTTTTGGGACATAAGCTCCCCTGTCTGGTGGCAGAGTCCTACTGTGGCAACAAGCCTAAAAGTCAAGTAATTAAGTGGCAACATGCCAAGGCAAAGGAAAAAAAAACAGAAAATGCAGCATTAGACTCCTATTTTGGGGGGAAAGAGGATCGAAGCATGTAACAGGAAGAGGACTGTGAGGTCAGAAATACTGCTCCAAAAGCCCCAAAGGAAAATATGAGTGGTTCACAGGCCATAGAGGACCTTAAGAAGGACTTTAAAAATCAAATAAGAGAAGTAGAGGAATAATTAGGAAGAGAAATGAGAAGGATGCAGGAAAAGTATGATGTGAGTGTCAACAGCCTGACTGAGGAAAACAACAGCTTAAAAATAGACTAATTCAAATAGCAAAGGAGGCTCAAAAGGGCAATGAGGAGAAGAATGCCTTAAAAAGCCGAATATGGGAAGATGGCGGAGTAGAAACAGCTCATCCAAGCCACTCTGCCCCCAGATTCCCCCCAAACTATGTAAAAGGGGACTCTGAACAATTTCTGGAGCCTCAGCACCCACAGAACGACACAGAGAAGCTAACCTCCCACTGAGGACAGCCCAGCAACCCTGCAGGAAGGACCAGCACAGCAGTCTGGGAGCCAGCAGCACAGCATGCAGAGCGCGGAGAGCTGAGCCAAGTGGACCCCAGGTCCCCATGTGCTGAGGTTTTACCTCCAGGGTGGCAGGGCCAGCAGCCGGCTGGAGAGACCCCAGAACACCAGCAGCTGTAGCAACTCCAGAACTATCAACATAGACATGCCTAGGACAAAGTGAGAGGTTAGTGCCCTATGGACCTTTGGACCAGTATTTCGGGAATGTGTCGGCTTCCTCCCCTGGGGGCTAGAAGCCACTGAGGAGACACGCCATTTGGTATTTTTCAGAGGTAGCTCCAGTTCCTGGCTTGTGAACTGTAGGGAGATCCAGCGATCAGTCTTGGTGGGGGGGGGGGGGGTAATCACTCTTCCTTTAACCTCCCTGGATCTGGATTGTGATCTAGGGTGGAAGTCATGGGTGGGTTTACAGCTTGCCAGAAACGGAAGTTGCCCCCCACACATTCGGGATGAAAATTCCTCTGGCCTTAAAGCCATAGTGTGGCAACAAACCCAAAAGTCAAGTAATTAAGTGGCAACATGCCAAGGCAAAGGAAACAGAAAAATGCAACCCTAGACTCCTATTTTGGGGACATAGAGCGGGAAAAGGACTGTGAGGTCAGAAGTCCTGCTCCAAAAGCCCCAGGGGAAAATATGAGTGGGTTGCAGGCCATAGAGGACCTTAAGAAGGACTTTAAAAATCAAATAAGAGAAGTGGAGGAAAAATTGGAAAGAGAAATGAGAAGGATGCAGGAAAAGTATGAAATGAGGGTCAACAGCCTGACTGAGGAAAACAACACCTTAAAAAATAGACTAACTCAAATGGCAAAGGAGGCCCAAAAGGGCAATGAGGAGAAGAATGCCTTAAAAAGTCGAATTTGCCAGATGGAAAAAGAATCTCAAAAGTTCACTGAGGAGATTCATTCCTTCAGAGTTAGACTGGAGCAAATGGAAGCTAATGACTTTATGAGAAATCAAGATGCTGTTAAGCAGATCCAAACAAATGAAAGATTAGAAGGCAATGTGAAATATCTCATGGGAAAAACCACTGACCTGGAAAATAGATCCAGGAGAGACAATTTAAAATTTATTGGACTACCTGAAAGCCATGATCAAAGAAAGAACCTAGAAATCACCCTTCAAGAAATTCTCAAGGAAAATTGCCCTGATGTTTTAGATCCAGAGGGCAAAATAGAGGTTGAAAAAATCCACAGATCACCTCCTGAAAAAGATCCCAAAAAGAAAACTCCCAGGAATATTATAGCCAGGTTCCAGAATCCCCAGATCAAGGAGAAAATACTACAAGCAGCAAGGAAGAAACAATTTCAATATTGTGGAAACACAATCAGAATAGCCCAGGACCTGGCAGCTTCTACACTGAGGGATCGAAGGGCATGGAATATGATATTCCAGAGGGCAAAAGAGCTGGGATTGAACCCAAGGGTCACGTACCCAGCAAAATTAAGTATTTTGCTTCAGGGGAAAATATGGTCATTCAGTGGAATAGAGGACTTTCAAGCATTCTTGAGGAAAAAACCAGAGTTGAATAGAAAATTTGACATCCAGAAACAAGAAGCAAGAGATGCCTGAGAAGGTAATCAGGGAAAAGAAATCAAAAGGAACTCATCAAAGTTGAACTATTTACATTCCTACATGGAAAAACAATAATTGTGACTGATGAAACCTTTCTCAGTATGAAAATAATGGAAGAAGTGTGTATGGTCATATGAATACATATGTAAATGTGTGTATATATGTTTACAGTTATAAATGGATAGTGGGCATAGGTTGAATTTGTTGGGAAGGGATGATACTTAAGGGATGAAATTATGAGGTGAGAGAGGAAAGTGGCAAGAGGAGACAGGGAGAGACAGGGTAGGGTAAACTATCTCATGTAGAAGAAGCAAGGGGAAGTGGCTGCAAGGGAGGGGAAGAATAGGAAGGCAAAATGGCAAAACCACATTCTCATTGAATTGGTTCAGGGAGAGAATGACATACATACTAAATGGGATATCTCAACCTACAGCAGAATAGGGGGAAGGGGGATGAGAGGAGGGATGATAGATGGGAAGGCATCCTTGGGGGGAGGGGAGGTTGGAAGTACCCACTATAGAACAGGGACAGGATCAAGTAGGGAATGGACCAGGTGGGGGGTGGGATGGGTGGGAGGGAATTATAAGCAGCCTTGTATAATATATCTACTATGATAATGTTTTGCATAGCTAGACATATACAACATATACTGAATTACTTATCTTTCCAGAGTGAATGGGGAAGGAAGGGAATGGATCTGAAATTCGAGGTCTTAAGATTAAATGTTTCAAATATATATAAATACTTGTAATGGAAATGCAGATTTAAAGATCTTCCCTGCCCCTAGGCCCTTTGATTGGCTTAAGAGACTTTGATTGGCTTTAAGAGACTCTGAAAACCTTCCTTGATTTGAAAATATGCTCTGCCTCCTAATAGGCTGAATGTGGTCACATGTTGCCTGTGGTGGGAGGCTTGGTTTTCAGGAATGACCACACCTTGATGCTGTGTGATTGGGCAGTGGGTCAAGGAGGTTGTTACAATTGCTGAGCCAGGAGAAGGCTATATAAACTCTGATGAGAGGCTTGGCTTTGGGGCTCACTTTGAGAAGTGTTGTGTGATTTGACCAGATGAGACTCTGGGAAGCCGTTGTTGAGAGCCCCCCGGCTTTGAAAACCCAGATGTTGATGCTTCCCTCTCTGGTAACTGTGATTTGGTATTGATATAATGGTAGGACAGTTTGGAAGCCTGTCTGTTTGATCTGTAAGTTCTGTAACTCTGAATGGTGCTGACCTTTTTCCCCTGAACTAGGTAATGTATGTTTGTTTGATTAAAGTAAGCTTCTTAACCCATTTTGAGTTGCTTTCCTTTACAAAAGCAGATCTGGGAACCTGTGTTGGCAGCCACTCTGGGGATGCTGGGGTGCTTGCTGCTACAATACTATTATTAATACTCTTTTGCATGTAATTGGGAGATAAGATGTGCAGGCATTGGGGCACAGAGATTCACCTTGCTCTAATGGAAAAGTCGAAGGGGGTATGGGAGAAGATATGGGAGAGAGCAGGATGGAGGAAGCAATATCTTGTGGGACTGCTATTCTGGGATAGTGGGTAGGGGAAAAACGGGGAAAAAAATTGTAACTCAAAATCTGGTGGCAATGAATGATGTAAAACAGAAGTTAATAAAGCATTTGTTTAAAAAAAAAAAGAATGCTTGAAAGTCCTCTATTTCTTTGAATGACCATATTTTTCCCTGAAACATGATACTAAGATTTGCTTGGTAAATGATTCTTGGCTTTAATTCCAGATCCTTTGACTTACAGAATATCATATTCTAAGCCCTTCAAGTGTTATCCTGATTGTGTTTCCACAATATTCAAATTGTTTCTTCTTGGGTGCTTATATATTTTCTCCTTGATCTGGGAACTCTGGAACCTGGCTATAATATTCCTAGGAGTTTTCTTGTTGGGATCTTTTTCAGGAGGTGATTGGTGGATTCTTTCAATCTCTATTTTGCCCTCTGGTTCTAAAATATCAGAGCAATTTTTCTTGAGAATTGTTTGAAGGATGATTTCTAGGTTCTATTTTTAATCATGGCTTTCAGGTTGTTCAATAATTTTTAAATGATCTCTCCTGAATCTATTTTTCAGGTCAGTGGTTTTTCCAATGAGATATTTCACATTGTCTTCTATTTTTCCTTTGTTTGGATCTGTTTTATAGTATCTTGGTTTCTATAGAGTCATTAGCTTCCATTTGTTCCAATCTAATTCTGAAGGAATTATTCTCTTAAGTGAACTTTTGAGATTCTTTTTCCATCTGGCAAAATCGGCTTTTTAAGGCATTCTTCTCATTGGCTTTTTGAGCCTCTTTTGCCATTTGTGTTAGTCAATTTTTAAGGTATTATTTTATTTAGTCAGATTGTTGACTCTTTTCATGATTTTCTTGCATCATTCTCATTTCTCTTCCCAATTTTTCATCAATTTCTCTTATTTGGTTTTCAAAATCCTTCTTAACCTCTTCTATGGCCTGTAACCAATTCATATTTTTCTTGGAAACTTTTCGTGCAGGAGTTCTGACTTCATTGTCTTCCTGCCGTTCCATGCTTTGATCCTTTTTGTTCCCCCCAAAAGAATCTAAAGACAGATTGCTGTGTTTGCTTTGGTTCTTTTGCTTGTTCATGTTGCCACTCAATTACTTGACTTTTGGGATTTTTGCCACAGTTGAACTCTGCTTCCAGAGAGGAGAGCTTTATCCCAAATCACTGGTGTTTTCATAACTACCGGAACTATTAGTTAGGTGGCCTCTCTGAAGCCTCCACAGTCTCTAGCACCTGGTCACACATTCCACCTAATCAGTGATCCAGATCCAAGCAAGTTAAAGCAAGAGTGATTACCCCTCAGAATGGTTACTTGGTCCCCCTACAATCTATAGGCCAGGAGTGTGAAGCAGCCATGCAGTGGTGGCTACATGGCTACTGTGCTTCAGCTGCTTCTCCCCCCAGGGGCAGAGGACACACTGTACTCACAGACCCCCTGGTCCCAAAGTCTACACTGACCTTTTACTTTGCCTTTGGCATTTATGGGTTGATAATTCTGGAAATTACCACAGCTGCTGGTGATCCACTCTCCTGAAATCCCCCCAGCCATGGCTGGTCAGGGCACCCCTGAATCTAAAACATGGGCTCATATGGGACTGGGCTCTGTTCCCAGCATTTTGTGATGGACCCTTCCTGCCAGCCTGCCAGGCTGCCTTCAGCAGGAGATTTGTTTTTGTCTGTCATTTTGTGGATTATGTGGGTTATCTAAAACTTGTTTTAAGTCATATTTTATAGGATTTGAGGTGGTTATGGCAGGGTGGTGAGGCTCATGGAGTTTTCCTGCTCCTATGCAGCCATCTTGGCTCTACCCCCAAAATAAATTTATTATTTAAATCACTGTAAGATACAAATATTATCTCCAATTTACAGATAAGCAGACAAGTGAAGAAAATGGTCTTCTTATATTAGGATAAAAAGAAGATATTCTGATTTTACTACGTGCCCATACAGTTTTCATTTGTATATTATAAAAGTATGTAGCTTATTAAGTCCTCCTCTAAGAAGAAAGGTTCCATGACTAGCCCAAAGATTTATTATCATAAGGTGGAAAAGTACTTGAAACCCTCGATGAGACTTCAGATATTTGGTAACTACTGACTCCAGAATATACCTTTCATCTCAGCTCAAGCCACAGGTCAGGAGTTAGGAGAAGCTGCCAAAAAAGTACACTGTAATTTAATTTTGTTTTTGAAAAATAGTATTAGGGTACCTAGGTGACACAGTAGAAAAAGCACCAGCTCTGGGTTCAAGAAGGTCTGGGTTCAAATCCAGCCTCAGATGCTTTACTATGTGACCCTGAGTAAGTCACTTGACTCCTGGTTGCCTCAGTTTCCTCATCTGTAAAATGAGAGGTTTTTTGTTGTTTTTTTTTTATAAAAAACTATAATAATAGTAATCTCCCAGAGTTGTCATGAGGATCAAATGAGGTAATTATTATAAAGCATTTAACACAATTCCTTACAGGCAGCAAGTGTCATATAAATATTAGCTATTGTTAGCTATTATCCACAGAGGAAAAAGTATGGAGATTGAGATTCTGACTTCGGGGCGGCTAGGTGGCGCAGTGAGTAAGAGCACCGGCCTCGGAGTTGGGATGACCCGAGATCAAATCCGGCCTCAGAAAATGAGCACCCACACATAAATAATCACTAGCCCTGTAACCTTGAGCAAGTTACTTAACCCCAATTGCTTTAAAAAAAAAAAAAGAGAGATTCTGACTTCAAAATCCCAAGGTAAGTATAGACTTAGGTAGAAAAAAATAACTTTTCTCCAAACCAGAAATATCCCATCTATAGAATCTGGTTCAGAGCAGATGAAAGGAAATGAGAAACAGAGACAAAGACAAAGACAGACAGACAAAGATGGAGAGGCAGAGAGAGACAAAAAGAGAATGATCAAAAAATGTAAGCAAGTAGTGTGTTGGAATTTACCTATGAGCACAGGAAAACTTTTTTAATGACAATATATTCTTTACAGAAATGAAAAATAATGAAGAAACAGTATTTTTCATGGCCACACCAAGATAACATAAAAAAAAAAATTAAAGCCAAGGAAATCTTACTTTAGTGAGGGGGATGGGGGCAACACTCTGTATCCTTATTACATTCCATATTAAACCATCAATGATTCTTGTCTTTTTTCTTTTTTTGTTTTTTGCTTTTTGGAGGGCAATTGGGGTTAAGTGACTTGCCCAAGGCCACACAGCTAGTTTTTGTGTTAAGTGTCTGAGGCTGGATTTGAACTCAGGTCCTCCTGACACCAGGGCTGGTGCTCTATTCACTGCACCACCTAGCCAACCCAATTCTTGCCTTTTTCAATCTAATTATATTCTGATTCTGTCATCCAACACATTAACTCTCACTCTCAGCTTCACTGTCATCAGAAAATTTGAGAAATGCCATTTCTACCTTCCTCCAAGTAATAGACACAAATGTTGAACACAAAAAGGTCAAGGACAGATATATGTCTTTCCTAGTTGAAATCACCCACTATACTTTAGGTCAGGTTTTCACAAAAATTCCCGAATCTACTTATTTTTATCATCCTACTACTAGCCTCAAAATATTTCCTCTTAATTCCATACACTACAACTGGATTTGTAAAATCAGATTCATCTCAAAGAGAGGTAAAATAGGTTGTCACAGCAGCTATTCAAATATGTTAAACTTATTTATATTGATAAATATGGAGATATAGTCTTATATCTGCATAAAGACATATTTCTATCTATAGAGATAAAGATTCATATCTATACAGTTTGGGTCTTTCTATCTCCAGTACACAGCCCAATATACACATATGCATATATAAACATCTATGTGTATATATGTATGTATAAATATATACATATATACACATATACATACATACATATACATAGATGTGTATATATATATATATATATATATAATTGTTGACTGCATTACTCATTACAATGAGTCTGTGTGTGTGTGTGTGTGTGTGTGTGTGTGTGTGTGTGTGTGTGTGTGTGTGTAACACAGTGGAAATTTTATAAGAAAAATAATAGCTTTTTCTTTTGCCAGTTCAACATGCCATGTGATTCTTTTCCCCTGTGTATGTATATGGATTTTCCCGGGATTTTGGTTCTTTAATATCCCTTTAGGTTATACTCAGTTCATTAGCAATGAGTAGTATCCCTCCCCCTCATTTGATTTAATTCAAATGCCTCTTAGCTAAAGTTCCCAACTGTGACTTTTTTTTAGTCTGTGTCCTCTAGGGTGTCACCAGCTTGTCTATGTGCCAGTCACTTCCTCTGACACCTCCAGAGAAAACCAATTTGATGAACAGAATGTTTGCATCATTAACACAGAAGACCCAAGAGGCAGTTTCTTCCATTCTCTTATTCTAAGAAAAAGAGCAACATAAATATAATGAGAATATATTAGCAAAGTTTTCCTCTGAAAAAAAAATCCATTATAAAGAATGAAATTAATTTTGAGTAGTAATTGAATTAGGTACTAAATTCTCCATTTTTATGCTCATTACCAGAATATGCAGATGAATCATACTAATGGTCCTGTTTGAAATACAAGTGACATTCATTTACTGAAGTTCTGACTCTTCATCCTGAATATGGATAAGGAATCACTGTATCAGTACAGTTTGGTAGGGAACCTACCCATATATGTAAATTCAAATATCCTAACAAGACCTCCAGGGCACACTCCTAGCAGGTATAATTTATTTATTTATTAGTTTTCAACGTTCATTTCCATAAGATTTTGAGTTGTGAAATTTCTCTCCATCTTTCACCTACCCACCACCCTGAGACTACTGAATACCCCTATCCCCAATCTGTTCTGTCTTATATCTTCCCCCATGCTCCCCCACCCCACTTTCTGTTAGGGCAAAATGGATTTCTATACTCCAGTGCCTGAATATCTTATTTCCCAGGTGCATATAAATAATGTTTTTAACATTTTTTAAAACTTTAATTTCCAGATTCTTTCCCTTCTTTCCTCCTCACCCACCCCTACTGGGAAGACAAGCATTTAAGTAAGGGTTTTACATGTGTAGTTATGCAAAACATTTCCATAATACTGGTCATATTGTGAAAGACAAACTAAATCCTTTCATCCTATCCCACCCCCCACTTATTGTATTTTCTACTTTGATCCTGTCCCTTTTCAAAAGAGTTTGCTTCTAACTATATTCTACCTCAATCTGCCCTCCATTCTATACCTCCCCTTATCCCCTTACCCCTACTTTCCTGTAGGGTAAGATAACCAATGAACTGTGTATGTTATTCTCTCCTTAAGTGAAATTCAATGAGAATAAGGTTGACCCATTTCCTTTCACCTTCCTGCTCTTCCCCTCCATTGTAACAGTTTTCTCTTACCTCTTTTATATGAGATCATTTCCCCTATTCAATGTCTCCCGTTCTCCTTCTCCCAATATATTCCTCTCTCACCTCTTAATTTTATTTTTTAAATATCACCCCTTCCTATTCAACTGGTCTTGCACCCTCTGTCTATGTATACATGTACACATATATACACACACTCACATATACACACACCCTCTTATACGTATATATTCATGTATGTATACATATATGTACATATATTCCCTTCAACTCTCCTCATACTGAGAGAAGTCTCAGGAGTTACAATTATCATTTTTTCCATGTAGGAATGTAAATAGTTCAATTTTAATAAATTCATTTTGATTTCTTTTTCCTTTTTACCTTCTCATGCTTCTCTTGCTTCTTGCATTTGAAAGTGAAATTTTCTGTTCAGCTCTGGATTTTTCATCAAGAATTCGCTATTTCCTTGAATGACCATATTTTACCCTGATGTATTATACTCAGTTTTGTTGGTAGGGGATTATTGGCTTTAATCCTAGATCCTTTGACCTCCAGAATATCATGTTCCAAGCCTTTCAATCCCTTAATATAGAAGCTGCCAGATCTTGTGTTATCCTGATTGTATATCCACAATACTAAAATTGTTTCTTCCTGACTTCTTGTAATATTTTCTCCTTCACCTGGAATTCTGGCATTTGGCTAGGATATTCCTAGGAGTTTTCTTTTGGGGATCTTTTTCAAGAGGTGATGAGTGAATTCTTTTTTTTTCTTTTTGCTTTTTGGAGAGCAATTGGAGTAAAGTGAATTGCCCAAGGTCACATGGCTAGTTTTCTGTTAAGTGTTTGAGGCTGGATTTGAATTCATCTCCTCCTGACCCCAGGGCCAGTGCTCTACTCACTGAGTTACCCTGACCAGTGAATTCTTTCCATTTCTATTTTGCCCTCTGGTTCTGGAATATCATGACAATTTCCCTTGAGAATTTCTTGAAGTATGATTTCCAGGCTCTTTTCTTGGTCATGGCTTTCAAGTAGTCCAATAATAAATAATCAATAAGATAATTCAAGAGAATAACAATAATGAGACAGCATGCCAAAACTTGTGGGATGCAGCAAAAGTAGTTCTTAGGGGATGTTTTATATCTCTGAATGTATACATGAATAAAACAGAGAAAGAGGAGAGCCATGAATTGGGCATACAACTGAAAAAGTTAGAAAAAGAACAAATTGAAAATCACAAATTAAATACCAAATTAGAAATACTGAGAACCAAAGGAGATATTAATAAAGTTGAAATTAAGAAAACTATTGAACTAATAAAGAAAACTAAGAATGGGTCTTACGAAAAAAAAACAATAAAACTGATAAATCTTTAGTCAATTTGCTTACAAAAAAGAAAGAAGAAAACCTAATTGCTAGTATCAAAAATTAAAAGAGTGAATTCACCTCCACTGAAGGGGAAATTAAAACAATAATTAGGAATTATTTTGCCCAATTGTATACCCATAAATTTTACAATCTTAGGAAAATGGATGAAATATATACAAAGATATAAATTGCCCAGATAAACAGAAGAGGAAGAAAAATACTTAACCCCATTTCAGAAAAAAGAAATTGAACAAGTCTTCAATGAACTCCAGGGTCACATAGATTTACAAGTGAATTCTAACAAACATTTAAAGAATAATTAATTTCAATACTATATAGACTATTTGGGAAAATTGAAGTGGGAGTCCTACCAAATTCTTTTTATGATACAGATATGGTATTGATACTTCAACCAGGAAGAACGAAAACAGAAGAAGAAAATTATAGACCAACTCCCCTAAAGAATGCAGACATAAATATTTAAATAAAATATTAGCAAAAATATTACAGCAATTTTGATCAGGTAGGATTTATACTAGGAATGCAGGGCTGGTTAATTATTAGGAAAACTATCAGCAAAATTGATCATATAAACAACAAAACTCACAGAAACTATATGATTATCTCAATAGATGTAGAAAAACCTTTTGACAAAATACAACACCCATTCCTATTTTTAAAAAATACTAGAAATCATAGGAATAAACAGAGTCTACCTTATATATACTATAAGCAGCATATACCTAAAACCATCAGCAATCATTACATGTAATGGGGAAAAGCTAGATTCATTTCCAATAAGATTGGGGGTGAAACAAGGATGTCCATTATAACTACTATCATTCAATTTGGTACTAGAAATGGTAGTTTTAGCAATAAAAGAAAAAAAGAAACTGAAAAAATTCGAATAGGCAAAGAAGAAACTAAGTTATCACTATTTGCAGATGATATGATATATTTAGAGAATCCTAGAAAATTAAGTAAAAAAAAAAACTACTTGAAATAATAAATAACTTTAGCAAAGTTGAAGGATATAAAGTAAACCCACATAAATCCCCAGCATGTTTATATGTTACTAACAAAGGCCAACAGCAAGAGATAGAAAGTATAATTCCCTTTAAATTTACTGTTCACATTATAAAATATTTGGGAGTTTACCTGCCAAAACAAACCCAGTAACTATATGAACACTTACAAAACACTTTTCACACAAAGAAAATCAGATCTAAATAATAGGAAAAAGATCAAATTTTCATGGTTAGGCCAATCTAATATAATAAAAATGATAATTTTACCTAAATTAGTTTACCTATTTAGTGCCATATGAGTCAAACTACCAAAATTTATTATATAGAACTAGAAATATAATAACAAAGTTCATTTGGAAGAACAAAAGGTCCAGAATATCAAGGGAATTAATGAAAAGAAATGCTAGGGAAGGTGGTCTACCCATACAAGGTCTTAAACTGTATTATAAAGCAGCAGTCATCAAATCTGCTTAGTACTGGCTAAGAAATAGAGTGGTGGAACAGTGGGACAGGTTAGGTACACAAGACACAGTAGTCAATGACTATAGTAATCTACTGTTTGATAAACTCTAAGACAACAGCTTCTGGGACAAGAATTCACTATTTCACAAAAACTGCAGGGAAATACTATAGTGTGGTAGAAATATAAAACTATAGGATGGAGGAAACTGGGCATAGACCACTATCTTGTACCAGAAACCAAAATAAGATCAAAATATGTTTATGATTTAGATATAAGGTTGATATTATAAGCAATCTTAGAAAGCAGATTTATGGAGAAGGGAAGAATTTATGACCAAGCAAGAGACAGAAAGCTTTACAAAATGCAAAATGGATAATTTGATTACATTAAATTGAAAAGCTTTTGTACAAAGTCTATGCAACTAAGATTAGGAGGGAAGCAGAAAGTTGGGAAATAATTTTTACAACCAGTATCTTGATAAAGGCTTCCTTTCTAAAATATACAGAGAACTGAGTCAAATTTATAAAAAAAAACAAGTCATTCCCCCATTGATAAATGGTCAAAGGATATGAATAGGCAGTTTCCAGAGGAAGAAATTAAACATATCTATAAGCATATGAAAAAATCTCTAAATCACTAATGATTAGAGAAATGCAAATCCAAACAACTCTGAGGTACCACCTCTTACCTGTCAGATTGACCAACATGACAAAATAGGTAAATGATAAATGCTGGAAAAGATGTGGGAAAATTGGAACACTAACGCATTGTTGGTAGAGTTATGAACTGGTCCAGGCATTCTAGAGAGCAATTTGGAACTATGACTAAAGGGCTATAAAATGTGCATACCCATTGGCCCAGCAGTACCATTTCTACAGCTGTATCCCAAAAGATCATATCACTGGGAAAAGGACCCACATATACAAAAATATTTATAGCAGCTCTTTATGTGATAGCTAAGAATAGCAAATCATGCTAATACCCATCAACTGGAGAATGGCTATACAAGTTGAAGTATATGAATGTAATGGAAAACTACTGTGCTATGAGAAATGAGAAGCAGATGGACTTCATAATTACCTGGAAAGATTTATTTGAACTGATGCTGAGTTAGGGGAACATAACTAGGAGAATATTGTACACAATTACAGACACGTTGTATCTGTGATGACCGATTTTGATAGACTTGGTTCTTCTGAGCAAAGCAAGGTTCTAAGACAACTCCATAAGACTCATGATGGAAAATACTGTCCACATCCAGAGAAAGAATTACAGAGTCTGAATGCAGATTGAAGTAAACTATTTTCTCTCTCTCTCTCTCTCTCTCTCTCTCTCTCTCTCTCTCTCTCTCTCTCATTTTGTTTCTTCTTTCTTATGGCTCATTCCATTGCTTATAATTCTTCTTTATAAGTTGACTATTGTGAAAATATATTTAATGTGAAGGTGTATGTAGAATTTATATCAGATTACATGCTGTCTTCAGGATGAGGGGCAGGAGAGGAAGGGGAAGAAAATTTGGAACTCAAATTTTGTGGAACTGAATGTTGTAAATTAAAAATAAATAAATTTAAAAGAAAAACATGGATCACTTATATGAAATAGTGAAGAGCTAAATGAGTAGAACCAAGAGAACACTGTATACAGTAACAGCAACATTATTTTAAGAAAAACGCTAAGTGAATAAGTCATTTTGAGCAGTATAAATACCCAAATTAACTACAAACAACATATAAAGGAAGATGCTATCTGCATCCTGAGAAAGAAGTAATAAATAGAAACATGTATAAAAATAGTTGATATAGATATACCAGATATAATTCTGTCTAATGGTAGTCATCTCTACAGCAGAGTGAGGAGAGAGAAGAAAATACAGGAAAATATTTACATGATAATTTTATTACATATTTAAAAGGACTAGCAAGTTGTACATAATAGATTTGCAATTCCAAGTGAAATCACCTTTTTATTATACTATGATGTGGAAATGCTTGTTTTATTCCATAAATTAAAAAATTCAATTAAAAAATAAGTAGTATGGGGCGGCTGGGTGGCACAGTGAATAGAGTACTGGCCCTGGAACCAGGAGGACCTGAGTTCAAATCCGTCCTCAGACCCAACACAAAAAAACTAGCTGTGTGATATTGGGCAAGTCACTTAACCCCAATTGCCCTGCTTACCCTCCTCCAAAAAAGCAAAAGAAAAGAAAATAGAAAAATAAGTAATAAAAGAGGGTCAGATTACTTAAATATAAGGACTATCAATGTACAAAGAAAAAAGAAAGCTTTTTAGAGAAAAACTAAATATTAATTCATTCTAAGCAACTTCTTTCTGTGAATAGTAGTGTAGTAGATAGGCCAATGGATTTGGAATTAGGAAGACTGGTTAATTTCCAACTCAGACATTAACTATGTGGTTGTGGCCAAGATATTTAACCTTAAGTATATTTCTTTGTTATAAAGAATGTTTTGTTTTGTTTTGTTTTATATGGAGGAGAGGAAGCAGTATTAGAAACTAATAGTTCTTTTGTAAAACTTGAAATAACTAAGAAATATGGAGTCAGAAAGTCAGAAAGACTTAGGTTCAAATAACGCCTCAGGGTTCCAGGTCATGAGAGCAACAAGATAACAGGATTGGAATCTTCTCTTATACCCATGACTTCTCATCTCCACTAATCCACCCCTAAAAAGAAATTATACACTAAAGATGAAGCCACTTTAGCTCTCTCCATGGTCTAGGAAAGCCCTGCATCCAAAAGAAGTCAGTGTGTGTGTGTGTGTGTGTGTGTGTGTGTGTGTGTGTGTGTGTGTGTGTGTAAGTGTGTGTGTATACTGATACTTACTGACTTACTGACATTTTTAAACAGGATGAATAGTTCATATAACAAGTGGATCCATTCTAAATTTCTAGTTTACTTAATCTAAGAAATGACCTCCCCCCAAAAAAAGCAATTGTACTAAAGGAATGTTTCCTTAAACATTTCTAAACTACTTAGTAAAAGAAAAAAAATACAGTTCAGACAAGTACTGAACAAAATACTCAGCTTTTTACAAAATATTTAGCATATTTTATTTTTTGTGGTAATGTAGCCAAATTTTCAGCTCATATCCTTTCACGAGAAGGGGAAAAAATGGAAGAGTGGCTCAAAAGAGGGGAAGTGGTATTTATAGCATACTACTGGCAATAAGGGAACCATTATTGGCTTTGATTACCTTTCTGTGGGAGAGCTGAGCCCTCCATATGGTCAAATAAATATAACTCCTTACAATACCTTTATAACTTGGTTTTGAAATATTGGTTGAAAATCTAAACAGGAAGCACCACCTATCCTGTCCACACTCAAGAGAAAACAAAGCCATTAAGAAATGAAACGGCAATTTACTAAATAGCTGCCAGGAAAAAGGAAAACTTTTCATTCTCTCCCCCTGCCTTTTTTTACATCAATGGGAAGAACTAGTATATTTGAAAAGGAAAGAGTAGGTAGAAGGCACAAAGTAAATATTGCTCTATGAGACTGTTCCAAAGAAACCGAACACTATATTTGTGTGTATTCCCAGGGCAGGCTTTGAAGATTCCAACCTGCCCTTCTAAATGTATTTTTAAGAATAGCACAAATTTAGACTTCAAGAAATGTGTCAAACACTGTAATAGAGTAGTAAAATAAAGTTCCCTACTTGTGGGTTGGGGGCAGGAAGGGGAAGGGGAGGAAACAAAAACACATTACTCCAGCCTCCATAAACTATTGTCTTTTTCCTGAAGATATTTTTTTAGGAAATAATTTGAATGAAATAACAGGCAAATCAATAAGAATTTAACAATCCTTAATAATGTTTCTGTTACTGCAGTAAGTGCTGAAAAGCAAAAACATTGTCCCTGATCTCAAGAAACTCACATTCCAATAGGAGAAACAACAGCCAAAAAACCTGGCACCTACAAGCACATACAGGATGGATGCAAGGCAGTCTGAGAGAGGAAGATACTAAAAACTAAAAGATCTAGGAAAGGCCTCTGGTGAAATGGCCAATATTGTCCATGACTTTAAATCCACAGAGGATGGATTTAAAACCAAGTGGCTAGATTATATGACTGGATTCATTTATATTATAGCCTTTGCTACATCACATAAAAGTAAAGGTCAATTGATCAATCATTCAATCACCCTACCCCAAATGCAGTAACTGATTTATTTATACTTTTATAGTGTAAGACCACATCCATGTTAAATATAAATCAGAGGCATGAAGTAGATGTGAACAAGGCTTAAACATCTCTATTTAATCAATCAATCACTCAAAGTCATTAAATTAACAGATATCTTGTCATATTCAGTGGGTCTCTTGTAAAATAGCAAACTAATTCAGAATTCAGCATTTAAGGATCTGACAGTTTATAGGAGAAAGTTATTTCCATTCAACTGGACTCAGAGGCAATTGTTTACAGGAAGGATCATGGTTGGGGGATGGGAGGGGAGACTAAAGAACTGAAGCTTCTCTCTCTTCACTATCCACTTGACCAGAAGACTTATAAAATTTGGAACATTAGAGGATTTCGTTCTTCTTGGGTATCCTAGCAGTGCCTCCAGGATAGCATGGTATGGCAACTTTATCTGCATCAGGAACTTCAGGACTTTCTTCAGGACAAGGAGTCAACCAGATAGCTATCCCATACTTACAAGGAACATCCTTGAGAGTTCTAGCAAAAAGGACTTAGAGGAGCTATAAATTATCCCCTTTGCTTCAAGGAGAGTGTACTTTCCCTTGAACTCTGCATGTACTTATATAAGAATGTAACATAGATCTTTCTGTGCAAATTCTTTTCCAATTATCCTTGATAAGGACACTTCTAGAACTGAAATAAGTCTAGCTATTTGATATCGACATAATCATGGAGGAAGTACTCAAATGGGGGGTTTAGGGAGCTACAATCCTAGAGAAAACCCCTCCCCCAATTCATTTAGGTTATTCCTAGAACTTGGATGGAGGAAACATAGTAGCCACCCATGACTGGCTATGTGATACAACAGGACAGCTAGGTGGTTACAGTGGATAGAGTGCTGGACTTGGAGTCAGGAGTACCTGAGTTCAACTCTGTCCTCACTTACTAGTTATACAATCCTGGACAAGTCCCTTAACCATGATGCCTTAGTTTCCTCACCTATAAAATTAGCTGGAGAATGAAATCGCAATTTACTCCAGTATTTTTGCCAAGACTATCCAAAATGAGGTGATGAAAAGTTGGACAGGACTAATCAACTAAGATAAATAAATAAAAATTATGGTTCTGTCACTGGTATCTTTTTTTTTTTAATTTTTGAACAGCTAGGTCGCACAGTGGGTAGGTACTGTTCCTGGAGTAAGAAGGATCTGAGGTCAAATCTGACCTCAGACATTTACTAGCCGTGTGATCCTAGGCAAGTAGTTTAACCCAATTGCCTCAAAAGAAAATACTCTGATAAAGGCATAATTTCTCAAACATAGAGAGAACTGAGTCAAACATAAGAATATAGCCATTCCTTAATTGATAAACAGTAAAAGGATAAGAACAGACAGTTCCCATATGGAGAAATCAATGCTATCTAATGTCTTTTTGAAGAAATTCTCTAAATCACTTTTATTAGAACAACTCTGAGGTACCCCCCACACCTATCAGATTGGTTAATATGAAAATAAAATGGAAATAATAAATGTTGGTGAGAATGTGAGAAAATCAGGACACTAATGCACTGTCAGTGGAGTTGTGAACTGATCCAACAATTCTGGAGAGCAATTTGGAACTATGCCCAAAGGGCAGCCAAACTGTGCATGCCTTTTGATCCAGCAATACCAGTACTAGATCTGTATCCCCAAGAGATCATAAAAAAGGAAAAAAGACCTATATGAACAAAAATATTTATAGCAGCTCCTTTTAGGGTGGCAAAGAATTGGAAATTGAGGGGATACCCCCTAGTTGGGGAATAAATGGACAAATTGTGGCATATGAATGTAGTGGAATATGACTGTGAAATAAGAAATGATGAACAGGCAGATTTCAGAGAAACCTGGAAAAAAATAAACTGAAGTAAAGTGAAGTGAGCAAAACTAGGAGAACATTATATACAGTAATAGCAACATTGTGTGATAACTATAAATGACTTAGCTCTTCTTAGTAATGCAGTGATCCAAGATAATTCCAAAGGACTCATCGTAGAAAATGCTATCCACATCCAGAGAAAGAACTGATGTAATCTGAATGCAAATCAAAGCACATTATTTCTACCTTTCCTTTTGTTCTGTCTCTTTTTTCACAACATGACTAATACGGAAACATGTTTTACATGATTGCACATATATACCCTATATCAAAGTGTTTACTGTATTAGGATGAGGGGAGTGAAGAAAGAGAAAAAAGTCTGAAACTCAACATTTTGTAAAAATTAGTGTTAAAAATTGTCTTATGTATAAATGGAAAAAAATAAATACTTTTTAAAAAGAAAGGACACTTACATATCTAGATGGAATAGTACTCATTGACCTATTTGCATGAACACTCCCTTAAACTATGAAATACATGATATTTAATGCCCTAAATTAAATAAATTTAGTTAGTATTTCTTGGCATTTTACAAAACACTCTATACATACAAACAAAATATAATATCTTATTTTACTATGCAAGTCTATTTTTGTGGGAAAACAGAGCTTTGATTCTTATGACACTGTAGAGAACATAATTTTTCAAAAAATTTTTCTTCTAAGTACCAAGCTGCAATATATAATGGTTACTTATGTGTAATGATCTTGTTATCGACATTGGAACTTAGCGAATCTTAAAAAATAATCTTTCACCCTATATAAAATATAAAGACTACTTACTTTAGGTGTGTTAAAGTACTCAATTTGCTCTATCACTGTAATTCACTTTTCCTATTTTCCTGCCTTAGGATTTATAAACAGATAATTTTATGTAACAATTTTTAAAAAAATGACTTTCAAATTTATATCCACTTCAAATTTGTTATTCAAAAGGTTTCCTGGTCCTGTGATGCCATCAATAAAGGTATGGCATGTGGTACATCAGTCTTTTACCATATGCATCTATATCCTTTGAAATATATGATTTACTAAGCATTATATCCGAATTCATGCAATAATAAACCATATGATAGCATATTTTCATTGTTCTTGGTCCTATATGCAACAAATCACATTATAATAGATTTCCATGACTCTTGAGCTAGGGTCTTAGGTCTATGTGCCATCTGTATTATTTAAGGCACATGATTTACTGAACAATATACTTCAGTCCACGTAATAATAAACCATATTACAGTATATTCCCACTATTCTTAGGCCAAGATATCATTTGGATTCAATTTAAGAATCTTTGCTCATAAGGAAATCACAAGAGAAATGATTATTAAATAACTAATCGTTAATATTGGGGAGCCACAGGATTTATCCTTTTATGAAATATTATTCTCTACTTGGCCAAGACAGCATCTGAAAGACATTGCTAATAATGAGACTGGATTAACTTTCTCCTCAGTCTTTTTCAGCTCACCCAGGTGGGGAAGCTTAAAGTGTTCTACTCAGGTTTGTGTGGGGATAAATTCTTTCATTAGATTGCTCAAGGATGGGGGTGATTCTGAAGTAAACGAAGTGATCAAAGTTGTATTTCTCCAGTCCCTTAATAGAATATCCACATTTTATTAGAATATTCATTGTCTCATAACCTGTTAATCAAACAGAGTCAATTGCTACCCTCAGGAGTACTGATTCTTTCAAGGGCATATAAGCATTGGTGTTCCATGAGAGTGTCACTGGCCTCTTTCATTAATTATTGCTAGCATGATTGATAAAATGATTAATTACCCAGAAACTATGTCTCTGGAACTTTTATACATCACAACAAGAATATAAATTTTGAGCTGGAAGAGACCTTGGAGGCTCTTGTCATGCTTCCAACTTCATTTAATAAATAAAGAAACTAGGATCTGAAGAGATTAAATGACTTGGCTACAGTCACTCAGGTGAAGAATGACAGGGCTGAGAATGTCCTATGACTTTAAATACAAGACTCTTTACACTGTACTATGTGTCCCTAAGAAGTTGTGAAATGATCACATTGTCCCATAAAGACGGGGTTGCACCTGACCCATGGTCACTTTTAAATGAATTTCAATTTTCTTGAGTTCAGCACCTTATGAAACAATGTTAACTTCTTGTCTGAACTAAAATTCACTGTTAATGACACTTGTGGACCTATTCCCATTTTGAGCCAACCCCTCAGATTTATATGATCAGTCACTTTTGTGTAGATCAAAGCACATTATTTCTACTTTTCCTTTTGTTCTGTCTCTTTTTTCACAACATGACTAATAAGGAAACATGTTATACATGATTGCACATTACACATCTGTAGTTACAGGTATATGGACAACATTACTTAACCCTCATATTGTAGGACAAGACCAACAATGCTAATCCTAGGTAAAACTGGCAAGGAGGCAACATTTGTCCTCAGGCCTCTTTCATTCTTTTTTATCTATACCTCTCTTTACATTTGCTCCAATTCAAAGAAGTAGTCCCCTACAACTCTAGCCATTTGATCAAGAAAAACACAGTCTTCTATTATTACTACAAGGAAGTAACTCATCATAAAGTCTATGCAAAAAAAAAAATCTCATTTGGTCAAGTATGGAAGAAAGAGTTTGTATACTTTAGGAAATAAAATCAAATGAAAGGAGGGAAGTGGCGGGAGAGAGAGAGAGAGAGAGAGAGAGAGAGAGAGAGAGAGAGAGAGAGAGAGAGAGAGATGAGGCTTTACAAGGACTCCTTACTCTATTTTCCTTTCCCCTCCCCTGCCCCAATTCCAATATCTTGCCAAGGCTTGTCAATTTTACCTTCCTAATATCTCATATATGCCCTACTTTCTCCTCTTCTACTACCATCATCCTAGTTTAGGCCCTCATCACATCATGCCTATACTACCATAAGCTGCTAATGGGTTTTCATAATATTTCTCTCCCTAGTCTCCCTAGTCCAGGCCATCTTCCATTCTGCTGCTAAAGTGATCTTGTGTATGTGTGTGTGGTTTATATAATTTTAATTACTTATTTATTTTTAATGTTTTTTTTTAATTTTGAGTTCCAAATTCTCTCTCCTTCCCACAAACTCCTCCTCCCAGTGAGAAGGCAAGCAATATATCAATTATACATGTGAAGTAATGCAAATATATTTCTGTACTACCATATTTCAAAGGAAAAGTAAGAAAAATAAAGTGAGAAAATTATGCCTCAATTTGTGCTCAGAGTTCATCACTTTTCTCTCTTGAGGTAAATAATAATTTTTCATCATGAATCCTTTGAAATTGTCTTGGATCACTGTAATGATCAGAGTAGTCAATCTAGGTTTTCACAGTCGATTATCATAACAACATTGTTTTTAGTATGCACAATAGTTTCCCAGTTCTTCTCACTTCACTTTGTATCCATCCATATAGGCCTTGCCATGTTTTTCTGAAACCTTACCTCATTATTACTTATAGAACAATAGTAGTACTCCATCACAATCACATTCCACGACTTATTCAGCCATTCCCCAATGATGAGCATCCCTTCATATTCCATATTTGCTGCTACAAAAAGAGCTACCGTAAATATTTTTGTCAATATAGTTCCTTTTTCTTTTTGGAATAGAGATCTAGTCTGTTTTTTTTTCTGGTCAGTATTGCTGAGTCAAAGGATACACACAATTTTATGACTCATCAGGCATAGTTACAGATTGCTCTCCAGAATGATTAGACCAATTCACTACTCCATCAGCAAATTATTAGTGTACCTATTTTTCCCTCATCCCCTCTATTGTTTGTCATTTCTGATTGGTGTGAGGTGGTATTTCATAGTTGTTTTAATTTGTATTCCTCCAATCAATAATTATTTAGAGAATTTTTTCATATGACTATAAAAAGTTTTGAGTTCTTCTGAAAATTGCCTATTTATATCCTTTGATCATTTATCAATTTGAGGATGGCTCTTATTCTTACATTTGATTCAGTTCTAAACTCAGTATATATTTGAGAAGTGAGGACTTCATCTGATAAACTTGTTATTTTTTATATTACTTTATTGTCTATACCAAAGTGACTTTCTAAAGCACAAACCTGATTATGTCATCCCCCTACTTCGTAAGCTGTAAAAGCTCCTTATCACTTCCTGGCTCAAAAATAAAATCCTTTGTTAATTGTCTTTATTAACCTGGTGCCATCACCCTTCTCACTCCACTATATGTGCTACAATCTAATTACATTGGTCTTGCTATTCTTCAAACAGAAGGCTCCCTCTCCTGAATCCAGGAATTCTTTCTACCTGTTCCCTATGCCTGGAATGTTCTTCTCACCTCTCTCTCCTGGTTTCCTTCAAGCCCCACCTAAAACCCCACCCGCTCTAGAAGATGATCTCTCTTAATTCAAGAGCCTTTTCTCTATTGTTTACCTCCAATTTATGCTCTTTATAGCTTGTTTGTACATAGGTTTTTAAAAGGTTTTTTCACCCATTGCATTGCAAACTGCTTGAGGGCAGAGATTTTCTTTTGCCTTTCTTTGTATCCCTGGCACTTAGCACAGTGCCTAACACATAGCAAGTACTTAAAAAATATTTACTGACTGACTGACTGATTAGAGAACTGGAAGATTAACACATCTATACAACTATATGTAAAAGCAATAGAACTATTTAGGGCTAATACAGAGGGTTAGTAGCTCTGTGGACGAATGAAGAGTTACAGAAAAAAGTAAAATATTTACAGATAATGGATCATGACAAGTTCCACAAGAAAACTGTTTAAGTTTTTGTTATTATCCTATCTAGAGGCATCAACCTTTTCTATAGTCCTTTAGGAAAGCAATGTCTATGTTGCTCGCAGTCCTTTGCAATAATGAAACCTTCTCTAGAAAAAAAACCAAATTATAGAGGCCTAATATGGATTTCACACACAAACATGTCTAATCTTCTCTTGTTGTCCAGAGCCACTCATATTCCATTCTTAACAGATGTTTTTCATGCCTTGGTCCTCAACCCCGCCCCCCACCCCGCCAAAATGAGTAACAATTAAATGTCAGAACCATGACCAGGCTATTGACCAGACTTGACTTCATGCTGGGGCCTCATTGTTACTTCTCCTTCCTAATCACACTTTAGGATAATGTCTTCCTGGTGTGTGAATAAGACCAATCATGTTGACAGATTATCTGAGTCTACCCAATATTAATCTCAGAATAAGAGCAATTTTTAAAAAAGGATTTTGGATTGGAGAGTAGAGATAAGAAAGTATGTAAACCTGGTGCCAAATGCTCCTTCCTCATGTAAAGTGTCCAGAAGATCATAAGAAGATCATATTTATCTAGCTTGTTACCTCTACTCAGGTGGGGTAGATAAGACTCCCATATATAACCCCCATGATTTAGGATGCCTAATGATATATCATCAGGATGCCCTTTCATTAGAAGCTCTCTTCCTTTCAGTCATCTGCCATCTTGTGTCTGTTGACTTCCCTTCCTGAAAGAAAGTATGGATCTTCAATGTATCTTTCCTTTGCTGCATGTCATTCTTGCCAAGACTGTTGTCCTTAGTTAAGCTTTTGCTGCTCCTTGATTTGGAAATCTTAATTCCTCTTCTGACACAAAATTTCAAGCAGTTTAATAATGGAACCTCAGCTACAAGTGTTAGGATTCTTTCATTCACCTAGGACCTCTAGTTTATTTAAATATATTTTCTGCTTTATATTTGAATCCTGGATCCTCACCCTATACACAAATTATGGCAAGTGACTGACTAAATATTTCTAGTTAGATAGATGAATAGACATACACACAGAGAATATATACAAGCAAATATGTCTATAAACATATGCAACCCATACATGCATATATTTGGGCACACCTGTCATATATGGATAATACATGTAAGTGTGCATATACATGACTATGTGTGTACATGTGTGTATATGGTATACATACATGTGATAGTGCAGGAAATATTTGGGACTAGCTATAACTATAAGATACATTCCTTTTGTGAAAGCATGGTCATTCATATGCACTTCTGTAGAGTCAGAATTTCTGACAATGACCAGACAAAAGCCGGACTCTTGAACTTTAGATAGGTCTATATTAAGTGGGTGCTGAATTTCTTTCCATACACAATCTATTATTTCTCTCATGTTGTATTTTTAATTCTGTGATTTTTTTTCAAAATGAATATTATACTAAAAGAAGGTGGGAAAGTTGGAGCTATTTAAAATTTAAATAAAATTTAAAAACATATTCCAATAGACTGTTTGAGCTATTGTAGCAAATGCTGGTAAGAAAAAAGGAAAATTTTCTAGCATTGGTCAAATTCAAATAAAACAGGATTACCCACCTTGAAACTGAAAGAAAAACGAAGGAAAATAATTAAAAACTATGCCCCAAACTGACAATGTTGTGGGTGGGGGGAGGAGCAGTAGAAATCAAACTTAATTTTCAGAAGACAAGCAAAGAATTAGGAGTGTCTTGGAAGTTTAGAAAGTATTTATTATTTATTCCTTGACAGTGTGTCACAGGCTTCTCAAAGTTAGAAGAACAGTGAGAAAAAGGATAAATAAGAAATTTTTTAAAAGAATATTTTAAACCCTGCTAACCATTGTTATTAAGTGAGAGAACTGTAGGCTTCACTTTGGTTTTAAATTCCTGCCTTTGTTAGTCTTTTGTATGCTTCAGACGGCCAGAAACAGGAACTGAGACCCTGCTTCATCTCTTCCATGGAACCAGGAAGTGAATAGGAGAAAGAATTACAAGGACCCAAGGAGTGTTCTTCCAGTGTCACCCTCAGATCCCTCACAATCTCACCCTTTGCCCCACCATACCCCCCACATAACTCCTCTAAACCAATCTCAAAAGCACTAGAACAAATCCTAATTGGAAAATATGAGGTCGGGGGGCAGGGGGTGGGAATTGTAGGGAGTCATTTTTCTTAGTCCAGGTAGGCATAGGGGAATTAATAGAGAGTTCTATAGACACTAGTAATGGAGTCTAGTCAAGAGAGCAAAGCACAGAGCCTTCCAGCTTAGGGCAAGGCTGTACACCAAGGAAAGAAAAGGCTAAAGATTCAGCAAAGAAGAGCTTACACCTGTGTAGGGTATAAGAACAAGTGCCAACTGGCATTTCTGTCACCCATGACTTAATTCCATATGAAAGAGCCAGGGCAGACTTGGGGGTGAACCATTGACAAGGGGTGTTTTACCAGAGTGAGGAGCAACTACAGGTGCTAGGCTCTGTATCCAGCAAGGAACAAGTTCAGGAGCAAGGAGTAACTGCGTGGTTTGAATCCCAGGAGAAAAGTAGGATGCCAGTTTCAGTTTCTAGCCTAGTCTGAAACATGCAAATGAATGATGGAGGCAGACCAAAGTGAAGCCTACAATTCATCCATACTGAAGCAAGAGAGCTTTCCAGCTCACTTATAGTAATGGATTCTAGTAGCAGTCTACTGAAACTCCAAACAGGACAAGTCCACAAGTCTGATGCTCAGACTGCCTGGTACTTGGAAGGTACTTAATAAATGTTTATTTTCTGTCATCTAACTTATTACATCTCTCAAATCCAAACACAAGTCAAGAATTTGCAGAGCTCAGGCCAACGATCAGACTTTAACCTTGATCACTTTAAGAGCACTAAAGGCTTGCATGTTCTCAGTCTGAGGATCCCTGACATCTTGGAATAACACAATATTCAATGCCTCCAAGAAAACATCAGCAAGATCATCCCAGATATGCCTTCCAAAAGGATGCAGAGCCTAATCCTAGCCTAATGTCTCTGGTGAGGAAGTAGGTTAAGAAGAATAATCAAACAACAAAAAAGAATACTACCTTATGGCAGGAAGAATATACATACACACATACACATGGATACATAGATTTGGGTTCATAAATACAATTCACACAAAAATGAAAAAAGAGGGAAAAGAAAAAAGGACAGAGGAATAAGAGAAAGGGTAGTCTAAGTACTGAACAAAATAAATTCTAAAGTTGCACAAAAAATTTAATAGTTATTTTTAAGGTGCCAAAGACTTGAAAAATAATTTAATGTCCATTAATTGATGAATGGTTGAACAATATAGATAGATACATTGATCAAGATACATAGATCAGATATAAATATGATATAGATATATCAATAGACAGATATAGATACTGTAGCATCATGAAAAAAATAAAAATGAAGATGATTCTTGCAGAGAAACTTGGGAAGACTTATATGAATTGGTGCAGAGTAAAGTAGACAGAACAAGGAGAACAGCATACACAACGAGGAAAAATATTGCAAAGACAACTTTTGAGAGACATGAACTTTGATCAGCCTAAATACTAACCATTATTTCAGAAGACTCAGGATAACACAAATTACCTACACACCTCCTGATAGGGAGGTGAACAGAACAGACTAGATAATGAGACATTTGTTTATAACATAGCTAATGGGGATATTTATTTTGCCTGACTATACATGCAAACAGAGTTGTGTTTTTTCTTTCTTTCTCACTTGAGGAGAAAGAATATGAAAGAGAAATTGTAAATTTTTGCTGACTGAAAAAAGTTTAAAAACTGGGGAAAATTTTAAAATATTTCACATGAGGAAGAGAGTACACTGACTGGGGTACTGAAAGATAATTTCATAGATCAAAATAATTTTTTAATTCAAGGCTCCACAAAGACCATGTCAAAAGAATTCTAAGTTAGCCTATAAGACTCAGGCATTCTCATCAAACTTTACAACATCTGCCCCTCAAAAAAAGAAAAAAAGGTTTAGAGATGTTTTACTTTTCATTGGCTTGTGATTCTTGTTTCCATTGACAAAATGTTGAACTCTGAGAAATAGCTGTGTGACCTGAGGCAAGTCACTTAACTCCAATTGCCTCACAAAATAAAGAAATAAAGAAATGTAGAAAGAAAAGGAAGGAAGGAAGGAAGGAAGGAAGGAAGGAAGGAAGGAAGGAAGGAAGGAAGGAAGGAAGGAAGGAAGGAAGGAAGGAAGGAGGGAAGGAAGAAAGGAAGGAAGGAGGGAGAGAGGGAGAGAAGGAAGGAAGGAAGGAGGAAAGGAGAAAGGAAGGAAGGAAGGGAGGGAGGGAGGGAGGGAAGGAGGAGAGAATTGTTCTGGGATTACAGAAATTACTAAATGGTGATGGAATACTGCAACATGAACTTGTACCATGCCACATGTCATGAAAGGTTAAGATGTTCATCCCAAAGATGGAGATAAAGTAAACATGCTTCAAAGGACTGGAAATTCACCTAATTTAAACCCAATTGAAAACCTATTGGCTATAATTAAAGGCTAGACTTGGGGGAAATTACTGTTGATCAAATGTGAGGACAAGACAAAAAAGCAATTCTATTTCTCAGTTACTTTTATTGGATCTTCATCCAAGTCAACTCACTAAGCAGGAGTATCCCCTGAAGGTATGAATGAATTTTTTTTCTTCACCTTTTATCTTATTTTTTCTGGTGATCTTATTGGCTCCCAGGGACTCAATTATCATAGGCAGATGATTCTAAGATCTATTTACCCAGTCTGAACCATTCTCCTAGTCTCACATGTTGAACTGTCTGTTGGACCATTCAAATTAGATGTTCTGTGGACATATTAAATAATTAATTTAAATTATTAAATATATTAAATATCAAAATAGAAATAAATGACCCCCTCTCATATACCAGCTTCAAACACTCTCTTCCTTTTAATTCCCCTATTGTTGTACAGAGTACAATCATCTTCCCTATCATCCAGGCACCTGAGTTGTCATTTTATCTCCTCACTTTATCTCACCACCATACCTATTCTATTACTAAGTCCTTTTTTTTAATAACATCTCTTACATATACTCTCCTTTCTCCTCTAACACCTGCTCTCATCCTCTCATGCTGTAACTATGCCAATATGATATTAACAGTACCTGTTTCATCTATGAATATGCCAGTTTAATTCTGAATCACAGAATTTAACAGACTCTCCACAAGGAAGACAGAACTAAAACATTTATTAAATACCAGAAAGCCAAATCCATCATAGCAACAATGAAATCTATACACAATAACACTGTAGATGGCACAGTCATCCTCATGCCTTCCCTCTGCTAGAGCATTCCCACAAACTTACACTCGTAGCTCCCTGCCTGCTTCCCCTGTCACCCTCAGCTCTAACTAATCTGACCAACTTCCTCAGGGTCTGCTCCATCCTTCCTGCTCCACCTGTTAAGCAAGCTCCTCCCACCACAGACTAATATGACTCAGACTTCTATGTGACTCAGACTCATGTGTCTTAGACTTCTTTGTGACTTAAGCAGGTCACATGGGCCTATTAATGGATGGGAAAGATCTTCCCATTAAACAAAAATACATTACCATTATACATTCCTGGATAGAACAGATATCTAGTTGATATGTCAAAATGATCTTTCTTAAGTTCAGGTCCGACTATGTAACCAGATTACTCAATAAATTCTAATAAACTTACTAAATAAATGGCAATGGCTCCCTATTGCTTCCAGGATCAAATATAAACTATACTTTTTATCATTTAAAGTCATTCATAACATGGCTCTTTCATAGCTTCCCAGTCTTCTGAACTCTATGATTCAGTGACACTGGCAGTGTGTTGTTAGAGGGCTGAGAAGAAATGGTGAGAGGTAGGAGGAGAGCCAAGAGAGAGATCTCATGAAAACCCAGAGGGAAGAGAATAACAAGGAGAAGGTTGTTAGCCATGGTAATGTTGCAAGAACAATTAAGTAGAATGAGCTTTGAGAAAACCTTATTAGTCACTCACATAAAACATTCCATCCCCTGATTGTATATTTTCACTGGCTATGCCTATAATTAGCTTTCTCATCAGCTCTACATTTTGACTTCCTTTTAACTTTCATATAAAATCCCAACTTCTATAAGGAAATTTTCCCAATTCCCATTGATGCTAGTGCCTTCCTTCTGAGAATATCTACAATTTGACCTGAATATATCTTGCATGTACATAGTTGTCTGCATGCCCTCTCCCCCAGTAGAATACAAGCTCCTTGAAGGCAAAGACTATTTTGGCCTTCTTTTATATTTCTATCACTTTATATAGTGCCTGACATAAAATAAAAACTCACATATGCTTCTTAGTTTGATTAGAAGTGTGGTTTCATGATGAAGAATTAAAGAATATGTGTTAAAACTTTAGGTTTCATAAACAAGGTGAATTCATGCAAAATATGTAGTAAAAGGCACATATGTGTCATATTAAAAGTTTTTAAAGGCAAATTGTTTTCAAATTTAGGGTATAGGTCAATACATGTATTTATTTTACTTTTTTCCCAGTAGTCCAAAATATATAGTGGTGTGTGTGTGTGTGTGTGTGTGTGTGTGTGTGTGTGTGTGTGTGTGAAAGTAGAAAGAAGATATGGGATGAGAGAGAATGAGGCATCAGGGTGACTCCAAGACTATGAATATGGGTTACTTCAAGGACTGTGATACCCAAAAGCAAGATATGAGGACAGTTGAAATAGGGATGAGTTTGAGGGAATATATAAAGAATTTTGTTTTGTATGTGATAATTTTGAGATCAATCTGGGACATTTACCTGGAATGCTGAAATGGCAGTTGGTGGTGCAGTAATGAAATAGAGGAGAGACTAGGGTCAGTTTTGGACTTGTGAGTCATGAATAAAGAGCAGACAATTAAACCTGTGTGATCAGATGGAGTCACCAAAAAAGATAAGGGAAAGAGAAGGCTAAAGCAGAGCCTTGGAGTACGCCCATGGATCAGTGGAATTGTATGGATGTTAGATTATTGAGAAGGAATACTCAGAGAGGTGGGAGGAAAGCAGAGGGAGAGAGAGAGAGAGAGAGAGAGAGAGAGAGAGAGAGAGAGAGAGAGAGAGAAACAGCATCATGAACCCCCCCCCCAAAAAAAAAGAGTGAATACAAAGGAGATGGTTGTCAATCATGGCAAATATTGCAAAACAGTTAAACAGGATGAGCTTTTCAAAAAAGTTAAACAGATTTGACAACTAAAAGGTCACTGATGACTGAAACATCTGCTTCAGTTGAGTGACAACTTTGGAAGTCAAACTGCAAAGGAATGAGATGTGAATGAGATAAGAAGTGGAGGCAATGAGTACAGAGTATTTTTTTTTTTCTCTAGCAGCTAGATTTTGATTAAGAAAGGGAGAAGCAACATAGGCCAATAGCTTGAGAGGATGATAGGAGAGAGGAACTGCTAAAGGAGTTTGTTTTTTTGTTTGAAAGCTAGCAGATAATTGCTTTATAGGCTGTAGAGGAGTTAGCAAACAAAGAAATTTGAAGTTTAAAAAGAACGTGGATAATTGAAAGAACAATCTTCTGAAGATGAATGGAGAGATGATCAAATGTGCATAGTAGGTTGGCCTTGGTGAGGACAAGAGTCACCTTTTCATCACATTCCATGTTTTTAATCAATATGGTTTCCTGGCACATAGGACATACTTAGTACTTAAGTTCTTGTTTGGTGGTTCTAGCAATGATATTTGGGGGTAGGATACTACTTAGCATGTCTTCTGTTTGCATCAGCACTTTCCCATATAGCCTTCTGGAGTTCTAAGTAGTACTTCTGCTCCCTTTCAATTTCTCTTCCGCAGAGTTGGTTGGTTGGTTGGTTGGTTTATGCAAATTGCCTCCAAAACCTCAGAAATTACCTAAAATGAGTCGAGAGCGGGTAAGTCAGAAATGACAACTCCCTGGGACTGTTTACAGGAAAGGCACCTTTAACTCAAAGAGAAAGAGGCAACCCCTTCGTATAAGCATATTATAAATAATATGCAAAATTGGAGTAGGAATGCTAAGTAAATATCTTGGCATCCCTTTAATCTACAAAAATATCAAGTAGCTAAAAATGAACAATCCTCTCTAAACTTGCATTATTCATTATGTTATACAACATAACTTCTCTATGTCCAATTACTCTATTGTAAAAGGAGTCAGAGGAGAGATTTCTGAATATTTTTAGTTTCCTGCTTCATTCAAGGTAAATTGGTGTTGTTTATTTATCTAAAGCTTTATTAGCCAATATAAGTATGGCACACTGTATCCACCAGCTCATCAAGCCTGCATGTCTCCATGAAGTTGTTTAAAAATAGAAGAATTTAGATGAAAATGGCAGTTAAAAGAGCCTGGGGAAGTTTAGAAATACCTAGATTCTAGCTGGTGATATAAACACATAGCAAAAAATAAAATTAAACTACTCAGGTCACAGATCCTTGAAAAGACAAAACAAGCCATCTTAAGTTTACATCAATTAACTCACATTTTGCATACAATTTTAAACTTGTATCCTATTATCTGCTATGAAGAGGAAAAATAGAAACAGTTCCCAATTTTGGTGAATTCTATTTAAAATATAATTATGGGGTGGCTAGGTGGCGCAGTGAGTAGAGCACCGGCCCTGGAGTCAGAAGGACCTGAGTTCGGATCCGGCCTCACACAAACAAAAACCTAGACGTGTGAACTTCGGCAAGTTACTTAACCCCAATTGCCATCCAAAAAGCAAAAATAAAATAAAATAAAATAAAATATAATTACACACAGAATCTGATTACTGACTTCTTTATCAGGCACCATTTTCTAATTATCTCTCCCTAAGCGATGTACTTTAAGAAAGGCTTGATTGATACATGGCTGAAATCAACTCATTTCATCCTAGAAGGGAAAGACTACTCCTAAGAAGCCAGAATATAACCCTACCCTTATAACATGTTTTTATGCCTTTAAAAGTCCTACTTAAAATAATTTTTAAAAGACTTCTAAAAGAAGAGATATCATAGTTGGTATGAGAATTTCTCCAGATTTTTAAATAGCAAGTTTGAGGTATCTAGATTATAAAGTTCTAATTATTATTCTAAATTCATTAGCTAATTCAGAAGGCAGGTCTGATTTCTGGAGTCACTTAATTCGTTAATAAGAATAGCAATTCTTTTAAAAACTATAGTTGTTCTCCCAAAAAATCACATTTACTTCATAAGCATCTCACTACCAGATACTTTCTATGAAATATTACCACAACAAAGTAAAATGATATCTCCCGTCTGAAAACACAGGACCATATGTATTTTTAAGTGTTTAAAAGCCTGTTGTGATTTTTGTTCTCAGTATCCTTGACCTAGGAAAATAGAAGAATAAAGAAATAGTACAATTTGCATTTATTTCACTACCTAACAATCTATCTTGTTGAAAGGGAAACACTGATAGCTATATAATGGGCAGCAGGGATGTTAGGGAACAGGGAAGAAGAATTGAGAATCCATGTTTTTAATCAATATGGGTTCCTGGCACATAAATGGTACTTAATAAATAGTAGAGTGCTTGTGTGGTGATAAAGCTTCCATCTATGATAATACTTGAGGGGGTGTGCTACTGAGTTTTGTTCATGTAGGTTATGCATGTTTACATGGGTCTCTCTATATGGGGTTTGCAGGGAGGCATGAATAAATGTACCTCTTTTCTCTTTCATCTACCCATCTCCAAAGGAAACCTTGTTTCTTGCACTCCTCAGAGAATGGGGATTAGGCTAGAATGTGTTTGAAGCCCTAAATATTGCTGATCTAAAGTAAATAATTTTTAGAATCAAGCTAAGTTCCTGATTATTATACCTTAATAGGAATTGCACTTTATATCCAAGGCTTGTCTCTTGACAGTGGCACAAAGAACACAAGCAGTGAATAACCAATAAACCCATTTATCAAAACAGAAATAAGAGGAAGTAAATAGACGAGAATATATAACAAAATGACCAGAGTAAATAAATTCTCCTACTGGGCGTGATATGAGAGAGAGAGAGACAGACAGACAGACAGACAGACAGAGACAGAGAGACAAAGAGACAGAGAGATATAGAGAGACAGAGACAGAGAGAGACAGAGAGACAAAGAGAGAAAGAGAGAGACAGAGACTCAGACTCAGACTCAGAAACAAAGAGAGAGACAGTCTTATCCTAATGAACTTTGAGCTATGGGTTACAGTAGCAAACTATCTCACTCTCAGCAGACAATATTCTTGAGTTACTCTGACCAAGAATATTTATCCCACAGTGCCCAAAATAGTAAATAAAACCACTTTGAAGTTAGTGATGCTCGCCCTCAGACAACAGATATGTTGATGACAAACAGAAACTTCCAGGTTCATGAAGTTGTTCCAACAAGATAGGCCTTGCCATTCCTTTCCAATATTTAAACTGTCAGAGTCCTCACAAACCCTAAGGTTTCCTTTGTGCCGTGACAGTGCATCAGAGTAAGACATTAGTAAAAGTAGTTGGAAGAAATTCACATTTCGAATGTTCTGAGCAAAAACAAACTCTCTCTCTCTCTCTCTCTCTCTCTCTCTCTCTCTCTCTATATATATATATATATATATATATATGTATGTATGTGTATATATATATTAATAGCATTAAGGTAAGTAATAAGTTTAAGGTAATGGTTGTTGTTATTGTTTTTTCAGTCCTGTCTAACTTCATAACTCCATAAACCATAATACATCAATGCTGTCCATGGGGTTTTCTTGGCAAATATAACAGATTGGTTTCCTATTTCCTTATGCAGTGGATTAAGGCAAACAGAGGTCAAGTCATACCTCTAGTAAGTATCTGAGGCTGAATTTGAACTCAGATCATCCTGACTCTAGGCCCAGTACTCTAACCAGTGAGCCATATAGCTGTCCCATAATAATGGTACTACATCCAAATAGATTATTCCTAAAGTTAGTCAGGGACTTCTAGAAATACTGCCTCTTTTTGACCTTCTATTTCACCTTCTATGTCATCCTCCATTTAAAATTCCTTTCATTAAGGTATCTGCTCCCTTTGTATTATACACTGCTATCTCAAAAGTCACTAATGAGTTTCTTCTTAGCAGATGGTAGCACAAAATTTCAGACTTGGAAGGTAACATAGAGGCATGATGTCATACTCCAAGAAAATTCTCTGTATATCTACACTGACAACTGTTCATCCAGGCTTTTCCTGGAGGCTTCAGATGAAGCCTAACCCACTGACTCCTGAGGCAGTTCCTTCTGCTTTGGAATTGTTCCATTTATAAGGAAGTTTTTCCTTTAGCAAGTCTAAATTTTCATCTTTAAATCTTTCAATCATTGCTCCTTTATCAGACCTCTGAAACTAAATAGAATAAATCTAATCTCTCTTCCATCTGATAGCCCTCCAAATACTGGAGAGAGTTAATGGTTCATTAAATCTTCTCTATTCCAGTCTAAGCATCCCCATTCTTTCAGCCTATATGCATATGTCATGAACTTGAGGTATTTCACCATCCAGTTTGCCCTCTTCTGCATGTTGTGCAACTTGTACTCCTAAAATGTGCCCTGCAAGACTAAACACAATATTCCAGAAATGATGAACATTCACAGGAAAAAAATATAATGCCCTTTCACTCACTTTTCATTGAACTCAGTTTTTTGGTGAGCTCATTCACTCTCATAACTTCAACCACCTCCTCTATGCCAATAACTCTCAGCTCTTTATTTACAATCCTGATCTCACATTCTCTATCTCCAACTGCCTAGAAGACATTAAATTTGCATATATTGACATTGACCTCAATATGTCTGGAACTGAACTAATTAACATTTCTCCTAAAGTCAACCTCCCTAGCTAATTTCCCTTTCTTGTTAGCAAACCAATCAAATAAAAAAATGCTTACTAAGCACCTACTAACTTCTAGGCATTGTAGTAGTTGCTAGGTATACAAGTAGAAAGAAGAATGAAACAATCCTTACTCACAAGGAGTTTAGGCTTTAGACTTGGAGACAACTTTGGCTCCTCTTCCCCTTTTCCACCTATATGCAATTTATCATTCAGTTATAGCCACATTTGCTTCAAATTATCTGCAAGAGTTATCCTTTCACTATTCACAATATCATAGTGATAGCATTGGTACTTAACAATAACCATAATGACTCATATTAAACTACAGATTTATTGTACAAAATGAATTATATACCTGATTTCATTTATTCTTCATAAAAACCCTGTGGAATCATAAAGTATTAGCCCCATTTTA
This sequence comes from Gymnobelideus leadbeateri, assembly GCA_011680675.1. Lineage (NCBI taxonomy): Eukaryota > Metazoa > Chordata > Mammalia > Diprotodontia > Petauridae > Gymnobelideus > Gymnobelideus leadbeateri. Next base: position 616,616 of record WOXC01005828.1, on the reverse strand, counting down.
GGGATGAGAAAAAATGACATTCAGAAAAGTGACTTACCCAAGGCTATTCATCTAATAAATGGGAGAGCCTTGAATCAAATCAAGGTCACAGGTTCATAAATATACACCTAGAAGAAACTTCCAAAGCCACCTAAACCAACCTCAATATTTTACATGAAGAAACTTAGGTTCAGGGGGGCTGAGACTTGCCCCAAAACAAAGAGGTAATAAATTTCTGAGACAGGATTTATATCTATCTAGTCCCAGATCTCCTGATTCCAATAACATTTTCTTTCCTCTAGTATTTCCTCCGTGTCCTTAGGACTTCTGATTATAAATTGTGTTCTCTTTAGGTCACACAGTGACTTCTAATTAATCTTGCCAATTCTTTTCCTCAGGATTTTCAATAAATGCATGCCCATAGCTGTTAGAGTAGATAAAAGATCTCTTTGCCATCAAGAAATAAGGGGAAAGAGGTGGCTGGGTGGCACAGTGAATAGAGCACTGGCCCTGGAGTTATGAGGATCTGAGTTCAAATCCAGGCTCAGACACATAACATTTGCTAGCCATGTGACCTTGGGTAAGTCACTTAACCCCAATTGCCCTGCCTTCCCCTCTCCTAAAAGAAAAGGAAAAAAAAAGAAATAAGAAATAATGGGAAAGTGAATGTGTGGTCCATGTCTGTTCCCAGTAGAGAAATGCTGGTGAATATTTAATAAGTGGCTCTCAAAAATTAAAAAAAAAGCACACACAACACACTTTTAAGTTTAATTATCATTATTCACATTTTCTCCATTACATTAAGTCTAGACACAATTAACAAATCAATAAATCAAGCTTAATTTGTAGTGTTTGCTGATTTGCAAGGAATAAATGCTCACACTAAACACTTCAGATTGGTTACAATGAACCCTGAGTCCTTGTAGAAGTAGGGCCCACAACGGTGGAAAAACTAAGGCAAAACCAGGTTCTATTCCCAGTCACTTCTTTCCTGTATCACATTCTGCTCTGGCTCTGACTCTGACTCTGATTCCACTGTGTTTCACTTTCCTTGGAAATTCTTTCTGCTCAGACTTTCAGTCCTTTTGGATTATTTTTGGTTACTTAAAATTCAGTTCAGTTTAGTTCAACAAACATTCAAACGTCTACTAAGTACAAGTCATTTCCCCAGTACTGGGTAAACAACGGCCAAGAATAAATTAGTTCACATTTCACTTGACCATGCTTGTAGTCCAGTCTCAGATATCCTTACCTCTTAGCCAAACGAGGCTGACATGACCCTGGACTATTTCTCTTTTGCTCCAGACCTCCCTACAATATTGTTCCAGCTTCTCTCAATCCCACTTGTCACTAATTCCTAGTTTGAGGTCTAGAATTGATCAAAAGTCAACCCTTTTAACTGACTTTCCTACAACTCACACTGCTTGTAGTCTCAGCTCTGCTTTCAAAGCATTGTCTAGGACATGAATCACTATAAAGTATAATTTTGATCATACCATGTTCACAAGAAAATGGTGGTTCCCCATTGCTCATAAAATCAAATTCAAACCCCTCACCCATGAATTAAAGACGTTTAATATTGCTGTTCTGCCCCATCAGTGAAGTGGAGAGGAGGCTGGATTTGGAGCCGAAGGAAATGAGTTCAAATCCTGGCTCTGCCACTTAAAACCTTGGGCAAATCACAACCTCTCTAGGGCTGTTTTCTCATCAGTAAATGTGAAAATTGGAATAATGGCCTCTAAGGCCACTTCCTGCTGTAAATCTACAAACCTACACTTCACATCTATTTCCCATTACTCTTTAATTGGTTTCTCATCCAATTAGATAGTCTCTTCAAACTCCTCTAAAAATGGTTTGTCCAGCCACAACCCTTTTTTTTTTTTTTTTAAGCAATTGGGGTTAAGTAACTTGCTCAAGGTTACATGGCTAGTCATTATTTACGCGTGGGTGCTCATTTTCTGAGGCCGGATTTGATCTCGGGTCATCCCAACTCCGAGGCCTGCGCTCTTACTCACTGCGCCACCTAGCCGCCCCTTTAGGGCAATTGGGGTTAAGTAACTTGCCCAAGGTTACACGGCTAGGTTTTTGTTTTGTGTGGATTAAGTGTCTGAGGCCGGCTCCTTCTCAGGTCCTTCTGACTCCAGGGCCGGCGCTCTATTCACTGCGCCACCTAGCCGCCCCAACACAACCCTTTTTTTGGTTCATGTTGATTCCTCCTTGAATACAATCCTTTTTTCTCTCCATCTTGTGAAATCCTTCAAGACTCTATTCAGGTTCAACTTCTTCCATGAACTCTTTCCTTCCCAGAGTGGCTCCTTTTTTCTGCACTCCCAAATTTTATTGTGTATTTCATTCATTTGATTATTATTAAAATTTTATTAAATTTTCCATTTGTTTATGTTTTACCTCCCCAACATAACAGTAAACTTCAAGAACACAGGGACTCCTAGCTAATGCATCTTCATACACCTGAAAATCCAAGATAGTGCCTAACACATTGTCTGATAAGAAGTAGGTACTCAGTAAATATTTATTTTACACATATTAAACACAATAAATCCAGAAATTGTTAATGTTAAAAATCAGATTTTATATGATGGTGAGTAGAGAACTATGTGCTTTAGAGAAAAACAAACTTCATATTTATTCAATTCTACTGAAAACTTTAATCATCATACTAAGATATATTGAATAAGCTAAAATACAAGACTTTATTAAATCAAGATGTTTATACTGAACAAAGTAAAATGAAAATCAATTTCACTGATTATTAATAAATCTTAATTACTAAAGAATCCATATATTTACTGTTGCATATGTTATATTGTTAAAAATATGGATGGAATTTATTATATTTACAGAGAATAATATTTTCTAAATCGTCTTTGGACACCTTGTAAGTAAAAGTACTTGTAGTATAATTGACTGCTAAAACTGGTAAGACATTTTCTATTCTTCTTTCAAAGGTCACTTCAAGCTCTAAAATTGAGTAAGTCTAAGATAAGACATTTCCCCCTTGCATTTCCCCACAATCATATAGTAGAGTGAATGCTGTCATCTTCAGGTTCTCCATTCTTTTGGGTTTCCAAATTTCAGAATGACAGCTTTCTTTCATAATGTTGAAAAGACAAAGTGTAGCTGTTAAACTCACTAAGTTTTTGTGCAGTTCTTATTCCTGGCTAATTCTGCTGGCAAACAACCCAACCTATTATGAGACCTGAAAGAGACATAGCTGAAAAGATTCCATGATATTACTCACTTTAAAAACAAATAATCTAAATGGTCATTGTCAACTTGGATAAAGAATTGAATATGATTTCATAGGAAATGCCAAAGCATATTTTAAAATCATGACTATGAAACATTATATGTGCTGGCAGCTTTATTATAAGAAAAAAATGTTCACAAATATTTTTAAATACCAGATTTCAACACTGAGCCAGTATTTTTCTCCAAGTTCCAAATGAGCAATAATAAAATTTAAAAAATACAATTGTCAAAATTTTCATTCTATGGCACAGTGAAAAGCACTACTATAGTAAAGAATATCAGCAGCATGATTATAATGTCTTCCTATCATAAGAAGGCTCAAAACTGGAAAACAACATGTACTATATAAAAGATGATGGTCTACATTTTTCCAATAGAAGATGATAACATTCTGACCCTTAAGAGTATCCAGAACTTACATTTATCAAATAATTTTAATGTTACTTACTGAATCTGTTCATTCTGACATTTGTAATGTCTCTAGATTGAATGCTTGTAAAATAGGTTTGAGATTGAGTAAGCAAAAGATGGTTACCTGCAGGCAACCAGAGGGAAGAGAAAATATATATTCATAGTAATTGTATTTCTGCTTAACATTTTCATACAGAGAACAGCCAAACGCAACTTCAGTTTGCATAACGGCCCAGCATGTATTTGCTAATTGTCAGGTAAAAACTACTATTAAGTTAGCAATAAATTAAAAGAAATTTTTTTTAATTTTACATATAACACAATTTGTTTATTTATTTCCCAATTAAAAGCACATATCTAAGTTTCTAATTATCAGATACAAAAAAGAACTTTAATAAATATTTTTGTACATTTAGGACCCTTTCTTCTTTCTTTGATTGCTTTGTTGGATAGGCCTAGAAGAGGTAGAACTATATCAAAGGGCAATATATATATATATATACACATATATGTGTGTGTTTGTATGTATGTATGTATGTATAATAACTTTTGGGGCACAGTTCTAAATTGATTTTCTGATTGATTTGATTTATTCACCACCACATAAACAGCCAACTAGTGTGTATACTTATTTTGTTTTTTCCTAGCCTTCAAAATTTTGTGTTTTGGGGGTGAGAAGGGAGATAGCATTGTGGTGTTTGGTTTTTTGTTTGTTTCTTTTTGCATCTTTGTACAGCTAGGTGGTGCAGTGGATAGAGCACCTCACCTGGAGTAAGGAAGACTCATTTTCTTGAGTTCCAATCTGACTTCAGACACTTACTAGCTGGATGATCCTGGGCAAGTCATTTAACCCTGTTTGCCTCAAGTCTTTTCATCTGCAGAAAGAGCTAGAGAAGGAAATGGAAAACCACTCCAGTATCTTTGCCAAAGAAACTCCCAATTGCTTTATAAAGAAGGAGACATAATAATGAAAAATGACTGAACAATAACAAATTGGCATCTTTGCCTATTTGATCAATATGAGGTAGAACTTCATAGTTTCTTTAATTTACATTTCTCTAATTATTAGTGATTTAGACCATTTTATGTGATTACTTATTGATTGAGTTTCTTCCTTTTGTAACTGCCTTTTCATGTCCTTTAATATCATATTAATATTTAATATCATATCATTTAAGAGAATGACTCTTAATCTTATAAATTTGAAACAGTTCCTTCTATATCTAGAATATGATGCCTTTATCAGAAACTTACACTGCAAAGATTTCTTCTATCATATTTCCCTACTAATTTTAACTACATTAGATATATTTTGCACATTTTTTAAAAGTTGCATAATCAAAATAATTCATAAAATTGTGTAAAATCCTATCACTTGTTAAGTCACAAACTCTTACTCTATCCATAGATTAAAAAAGCATTTTCTTCCTTGCTCATCTAATTTATTTATATTACGACATTTTTACCTAGGTCATATAGAAATTTAGGGCTTATGTTGGTATATGGTGTGAGATGTTATTTTAAACATAATGTTGTTTTAATTTTTGCCAAATGTACTATCCAGTTGTTTATTTATTTGTTTGTTTTTCTTTTGTAGGAAGGGAAGCAGGGCAATTGGAATTAAGTGACTTGCTCAAGGTCACACGGCTAGTAAGTGTTAAGTGTCTGAGGCTGAATTTGAACTCAGGTCCTCCTGACTCTGGGGCCGGTGCTCCTTTCACTGTGCCACCTAGCTGTCCCTAAAAAGTTTTTGTAGCAGTTTTAGTCAGATATGAGTCCCTTCCCCAGTAACTGAGGTCTTTGAGTCTATCAAACATGAGACTATTTTTTTTCCTTCTCTATGCTATATGCCTATTCTGTTAATGATTAATTCTTTGTAGTCCAGTTTGAGATCTCTTACTAATAGACCCATCTTCATCCCATTTTAAAAATTATTATTCCTCTTAAGATTCATGACCTTTGTCCCTTAGATGTATGGCTTATTTATCATTTTTTCTAGTTGTATAAAGTTATCCTTTCGTACTTTTCTTGGTATGACATTGACTAAGAATATTAATTAGGGTAATATTGTCATTTTTATCTAGTTGGACTGACCAAACAGTGAAGTTAATGTTTCTCCAATTATTTCAGTCTGTATTTCTAAAAAGGGTGCTTCACAGATATAATACCTAGATGAATTCTGCAGAAACCCTAAGTGATGGACACATTCTACTGGTATCACTCACAAAGGGTTGGCTACTGTAAGAAAGTCACTCACTTTGCTACAGCAGTTCATCATGAGAGTTAGTCAGGGCAGCTACCCAGGAGAACAACACAATGAGGACCTCAATTCTACAAAGTACAGAGAGCAACGAGAAAATTTCAATAACCTATAGAGTGCTATGTTTGTATTTCAACTAGTGTTAAGTCAGAGCTAATGGCCTATACATAGACAAAATCTAGGTCTGTCTTCCACTTATATTTGAAAGTTAAACAGCTGGAGAAACACCTCCCTATTCTTCAGGCCATCAGGAAAAATGAAATATTCTTTGAAGGAATGGAAAAAATTTCAAGAGACACTCAAATGCTAAAAGACATACATGATCCCATCAATGTGGGATTTTAATCCAATGATTCAGATCATATCTGCTACCCATCCATGCCTTCTCATCCTCTGTGATTCTCATCTATATCCCATAAGTTTGAGTATGAGTATGAGCTTGAGCCATGGTACAGGAGACCTTCATAACATTCTCCTGATCTTGTAAGGACTACCATCAAAGCACCTTGGGTATGCCCTACTACCCTTGCTCTCATCAAGAGTCCATCCCAAATTCACTGATCATATATTTATTTTCCTGATGACATCTTCTGCTCTAGTTTTATTTTCCCCAAAGTTCTGTACTTAATACATGATGCTTCTTGCTCATGCCTAAACTGCATATCTGTTTTCAAGTTAAAAACAAGAAAAAGGACCTAAATAGGGAAAGAAGGCTAACTTGTATCAGGAGGTTGAAAATGTATGGATATGACATAGAGAAGGAAAGAAAGGAGGATCTTTGAACATTCGGAATTAAATAATACTTCTCCCAAGGGGCAGGAGAGGGAAGTATGACAATACTACCTGAATTACCAGAAAGAAGCAATTTTATGGACTCCAAAGAATAATGATGTGGCTTCACAGGTGTAATAAGGAAGCAGCACTATTTACTAATGGTCAAAGGAAGAAAATATGAAAAAATATAAAAAAAATAAGAAAAAAAAACTTGAAGTTGGTAATGTCAGGATAAGCCTCCCTTGAGAAAACCATTTATCTGACATCAAACAAAAAATAAAGACTATGATTTTTCCCAGGGCATGATTATGAGACCTGAAGTCTGTCAAGTTTACCAAACATGTTGATTGTGAACCAATTTTGGTTATTCAGTATAATATTCAACTTTAATGGAACTGTGATTTTGTCACTGGTGGAGATCATAACCCAGTCCAAGTTTTATCAGTGCAACTCAGTGCAAGGCATATTTCCCTCCTGTATCCCCCACAAAGAATACATCCTATGGGATATATTTTATGGAAATGGTAACAGTGCAGCAACTGTACTGTCCATATATTGACCCTCACTCTTGTCACATGACAGTCTGATTCCTTTTACTTTTCTTTAGTGATATCCTTTATGCCACAACTTAAGCAAAGGTTATCCTTGGAGGTATATTACAGCCTACTTTCACTCACCCTGTATATCTCTAATGTCCTTTGAAACAAACAAAAATTTTACTAGGAACATTAATGTTCCAAGGTTTGAAACCAGATAACATAGCCTATAGAAAATTTATTATGAAAAGACAGGTTTGGATGGAAGGATGCTAGGTAGGTATAATAATGTAATCATGATAGGCTTAACTTCTCTGGACATCTACTGGCATTTTTTCCTCTACCAAAAAAGAACAACTAATACATCAGTCAATGATAATTTTATTCTTTAAAACATGGAGGAAGGGGAAATAATATTATGCCCCCAATTCTTAAAAACAAAGAGAAACTGATTACTGAAGCAAGAATGATGGGAAACTTGGGGACTAGAGGAGAGGAAGAGGAGTGAATGCTTCTTGGGATTTAATGACAGAGAAGAGAAAATCCAGGTATTACATGATGTAGAATTTAGATTTTAAGAAATCCACTTCCAAAGGATACAGATATTTTATAGGCACTCAGTCAGAACTTCAGGTAAGTTTAGGGAAAATTATGGATGAGAAAAATCACAGACTCTGAAAATGATTGTGACAAAGAAGAAAAGGTGAAGCTTTGTGAAAGATGGTTGTGAATATACAAGAAGTATATAAATAATAAGATACGAAAATGCAAATGTGACAGTCCAATAAGAACAGGGGGAGGTGCTCTAAAGCTTAGAATTAACTGAGGCTGACAATGACTCCTAAAAATGGCCAAAAGGACCCTCAGCTATTTTGAGTATTAGTATATACTGTTAATAAAATAAAGAAAAGGGATAAGATTGTTACTTAAAAATATGATGATTACACAGAAGGAAAGAATGAAAAACTTGTCTGACATGGGAAATGATCTTTAGACTGAGAAGAACAGAACAAAATGGTTAACTTGGATTTGAAAGCCAAGATAAGAAAATGGCAAAAATCTATGTGACCTCTATGAGGTCAAGTGATAATGTAAGGTACTGAAAGATATGACAGATTAGATTGCTGAACTGTTTGCTGGTAGTAATCTTTCAAAAATCATGGGAAAAAAAAGAAAAGTTCTGAAGGGCTAGAGAAAGGCAAAATTCTCTGTCTCTCTCTGTCTCTGTCTCTGTCTCTGTCTCTGTCTCTGTCTGTCTGTCTCTCTCTCTCTCTCTCTCTCTCTCTCTCTCTCTCTCTCTGTCTGTCTCTGTCTGTCTCTGTCTCTGTCTCTGTCTCTCTTTCTCTCACCTAAATTAAATTAGGAGAGCAATTTTAAAATAAATTATTAGAAGACACTTTGTAAGCCTATTTGAAGAAGCAATGCTCATTTAAAAGCCTATGGGTTTACTAAGAATAATTGTTACTATACTAAGCTCACCGTCCTTCATTTTAAATATTTCAAGTCTAGTAGATTGGGGAGTGTTGTAGACATATGATATAAAAATAATTTGACGTTGTTGATGCTATCTTTGTGAACAAGCTAAAATAGTATGGATTACATGTAGGTATAGTTATAGAGATTTGTTTCTAGGTTGATGGCAACTTTATAGGAAGTCTCTAGTTCACCATTACTTGAGATATTTGTCTTTGAACCTACATCTTGTTATATTTTTCTTAATTATGTAGATCATAATCAGTATGCTTATCAAATTGACACAAATATGACACAAGTAGGAATGGATAGTTAATCTCAGTTAGTATCCATAAAGTTAATTGACCCAACAGGCCAAAATTTCTGAAGATAAATTTTGATAGGAACAAATGTAAATTCTTATGCTAGGGTTCAAAAAAATAAATGCAGACAGTATATCAGACATTTCACTAAATTCAATGAACATTGATGAAATGGCAACTATGCATAAACCATAATGATAGGTTATGGGAATAGAAAAATAAAAAAATAAAAATGGTCCTTTCTTCATGGACCTTATGGTGAATCAAGCATGTAAAAATATTTAAACAGGTTTAGTAAAATGCTTGACACATTTCTGGTTCTTAATAAATGCTAGCTTACTAGTGATTAGATAAGTAATAAAAACCAGAGGTTTATGAAAGATTAAAAAGTTCAATAGTAGCCAAAAATAAATTAATGAATCTTAAATTGCATTAAGAAAATGAATGATAGGGGCAGAGCCAAGACGGCAGACTAGAAACAGCACTTCCACTGCGCTCCAGCCTAAACCACTTCAAAATTATGTAAAAAGGGACTCTGAACAACCTCTGGAGCTCCAGAACCCACAGAACAACACAGAGAAGCTCACCTCCCACTGACGACAGCCTGGCAGCCGGGCAGGGAGAGGCTAGCCCAGTGGTCTGGGAGCCCAGGCTGTGTGAGTTGGAGGTTTTAGCCGCAGGGCAGCCGGAACAACAGCCAGCTGGAGGGACCCCAGAACACCAGCAGCTATGGGGACTCCAGAATTATCAACATATAGATGCCTAGGACAAAGTGAGAGGTTAATGCCCTGTGGATGTTGGGACCAGTATTTGGGAATGCATCAGCTTCTTCCCCCGGGGGTGAGAAGCTGCTGAGGAGGCGCTCAGCACAGCCGCCATTTTGTAGCTTCAGCTCCTGGCCTGCAGAATGTAGGGGCATCCTGCAATCAGTCTAGGGGGTAATCACTCTTGCTTTATCCCCCTTGGATTTGGATTGCAGTCTAGTGTGGAGGTCTCGGGGTGTGTGTCCAGCTTGCCAGAGCGTGTGGAGGCTTCACAGAAGCCACCCAACTAATACCTCTGGCAGTTGAGAAGACAGCAATGTTTGGGATGGAAGCTCCCCTGTCTAGTGGCAGAGTCTTATTGTGGCAACAAGCCCAAAAGTCAAGTAATTAAGTGGCAACATACCTAGACAAAGGAAACAAAATAAACAGAAAAATTCAACATTAGACTCCTATTTTGGGGGCAAAGAAGATCAAAGCATGGAACAGAAGGAGGACTGTGAGGTCAGAAACCCTGCACCAAAAGCCCCAAATAAAAATATGAGTGGGTTACAGGCCATAGAGGACCTTAAGAAGGACTTTAAAAACTAAATAAGAGAAGTGTAGGAAAAATTGGGAATAGAAATGAGAAGGATGCAGGAAAAGTATGAAATGAGAGTCAACAGCCCGACTGAGGAAAATAACAGCTTAAAAATAGACTAACTGAAGTGGCAAAGGAGGCCCAAAAGGGCAATGAAGAGAAGAATGCCTTAAAAAGCCAACTTTGCCAGATGGAAAAAGAATCTCAAAAGTTCACTGAGGAGATTCATTCCTTCAGAATTAGACTGGAGCAAATGGAAGCTAGTGACTTTATGAGAAATCAAGATGCTATTAAGCAGATCCAAAAAAATGAAACAATAGAAGGCAATGTGAAATATCTCATGGGAAAAACCACTGACCTGGAAAATAGATCCAGGAGAGATAACTTAAAAATTATTGGACTACCCGAAAGCCATGATCAAAGAAAGAACCTAGAAATCACCCTCCAAGAAATTCTCAAGGAAAATTGCCCTGATGTTTTAGATCCAGAGGGCAAAATAGAGGTTGAAAGAATCCACCGATCACCTCCTGAAAAAGATCCCAAAAACAAAACTCCCAGGAATATTATAGCCAGGTTCCAGAATCCCCAGATCAAGGAGAAAATACTACAAGCAGCCAGGAAGAAATAATTTCAATATTGTGGAAACACAATCAGATTAGCACAGGACCTGGAAGCTTCTACACTGAGGGATCAAAGGGCATGGAATATGATATTCCAGAGGGCAAAAGAGCTGGGAATGAACCCAAGGGTCACCTACCCAGCAAAACTGAGTATTTTGTTTCAGGGGAAAATATGGTCATTCAGTGGAATAGAGGACTTTCAAGCATTCTTGAGGAAAAAACCAGAGTTGAATAGAAAATTTAACATCCAGACACAAAAAGCAAGAGATGCCTGAGAAGGTAATCAAGGAAAAGAAATCAAAAGGAAATTATCAAAGTTGAACTGTTTACGTTCCTACATGGAAAAACAATAACTGTGACTGATAAAACCTTTCTCAGTATGAAAATAATTGGAGGGTATATGGGCATATGATTATATATGTGAATGTGTGTATATATGTGTACAGGTATACATAGATAGAGGGCACAGGTCGAATTTCGTGGGAAGGGATGATACTTAAGGGGTGAAGTTAAGAGATGAGAGAGGAATTTGGCAAGAGGAGAGGAGGAGAGACAGAGTGTGGTAAACGATCTCATGTAGAAGAGGCAAGGGGAAGTAGTTGCAGGGGAGGGGAAGAACAGGAAGGCAAAAAGGCAAAACCATATTCTCATTGAATTTGGCTCAGGGAGAGAATGACATACATACTAAATGGGATATCTCACCCTGCAGGAGAGTAGTGGGGAGGGGGATGAGAGGGAGGATGATGGAGGGGAGGGCATGCTCGGGGGAGGGGATGTTGGAGGCACCCACTTTTGAAAAGGGACAGGTTCAAAGTAGGGAATGGACCAGGTGGGGGGTGGGATGGGTGGGAGGGAAACATAGTCAGTCTTTTACAATATATCTACTATCGTAATGTTTTGCATAGCTATACATGTACAACACATACTGAATTTTTTATCTTCCCTGAGGGAGTGGTTGACAAGGGACAAAGGGAGTGGATCTGGGATGCAAAGTTTTAAAATTAAATGTTTCAAATACATATAAATACTATTATCAATACTATTTTCCATGTAACTTGGAGATAAGATGTGCAGGCATTGGGGCACAGAGATTCACCTTGCCCTAATGGAAAAGTTGAAGGAGGTATGGGAGAAGATATGGGAGAGAACAGATTGGATGAGGGGATATCCTGTAGGACTGATCTTCTGAGGTGGTGGGTAGGGGAAAAATGGGGGAAAATTGTAACTCAAAATCTGGCTGAAATTAATGATGTAAACCGGAAGCTAATAAAGCATTTGAAAAAAAAAAGAAAATCAATGATTTGGTAGGTGATAACAATTCACTCTGGGATTGATTCCCAATATGGTGCTGGATATAGTTGGTGCTAAATATTTATTGATCAACTATAGCACACCCTGCTCTTCATTTGAGAAAGACTTTAATAAAATATACAACACTTATATTAAATACAATTAGTATACAGAGGTACCTATGTAGAATTCTTTCATTTATTGCCTTCCAGCTTGTTATTCAAGCATTATTTCATCCATAGTTTAAAATATTAGTTGATATCACTTCCTATTCAAAATAAAAAAGGGACTTCTCAAGTAGATTTCGCCAAACTTTGGGACTTTGGGAACTTAACCACTTTTATTTTAAAAATATGAATACCCTCAAAAGGGGGGCGGTTAAGACAGCAAACAATGAATGCTTTCCTCAACTTTCCATTTTGATTGAAAAGCACTTCAAACCCAAGAATATTCTCCTTATGGATGACAGGCATCATTTTGAACCAGGTCAATATGTGACATAATTAAACTCTCTTTCAAAATTGAAACATATCTTTTTTGTTAAAATTTAAATTGAAAAATAATCTAGTTGAAAAGGGGAGGGAGAGAGAGAGAGAGAGAGAGAGAGAGAGAGAGAGAGAGAGAGAGAGAGGGAGAGAGGGAGGGAGAGGGAGAGGAGAGAATTCAGGCTACTAGCTGAAGCAGTTTTCTCATTCTTTTTTTTTCTTTAATTTCAGCTTTAGTGATGCCTATATCATTGGGAAGATCATCAGGTTACAACCACTTTGCTAAATATAAGAAATCACAGATAGTTCATGGAATATCAGATATATTCCAGCTTGATTCCTTCATTTTACAAAGGAAAAGCCTGCAGCACTGAGGAATAAATGACTTGCCTAAGATCATACAATTCATGAGCATGAAGAGTGTAAGACTGAAACCGTAGTATCTAGATGCCATTCTAGTGTTAGGTCCACAGCACCAAGCTCTTATAAATAAATACTCCAAAATTTTAATGCTTCAATGGAGTTATTACTTCATCAATGAGTACAATACCTATAACAATGCAGATTGAAATTTTCTCTTCCCTACCAATCCCAAATTTCTATGTACCTATCTATATGTATCAATTCTACCAAATTTTCCATGTCTTCACATATATTTGTCATGAGTTGGAGTTGTGTTATGGGAATGGAAATCTGAAGATCTTCACTGCCCCTTGGCCCTTTGAGAGGCTTAAGTGACTCTGAAAATCTTCCCTGATTTGAAAATACATGCTGCCCCCTAATAGGCTGAATGTGGTCACATGGAGCCTGTGGTGGGAGGCTTATTTTTCAGGAATGCCCACACCTTGTTGCTTTGTGATTGGGCAATGAGTCAAGAGGGTTGTCACATTCTCTGGCCCAGGAGAAGGCTATATATACTCTGATGTGAGGTTTTACTTTGGGGCTCACTTTGGGAAGAGTTGTGTGATTTGGCCAGTTGAGACTCTGGGCAGCCATTGATCTGCCAGGCTTTGAAAACCTCTGGTAACTAAATTGGTATGGATGTAATGGTCAGACAGCTGGAAGTCCTGTCTGCTGATCTCTTTCTCTATCTGCTTGTAACTTCCATTTGTATTCTGTTTGTACTCTCTGAAGTTCAGGGTGTTGACTTTTTCCCCAGAACTAGGTAAATTATATATGTTTGATTAAAGCAACATTGTTAACCCATTTTGAGTTGCTTTCCTTTAGAAAAACAAATCTAAGAACCTGTTCTAGCAGCCATCCTTGGTATGCTAGGGTGCTTGCTACTACAGGTTGCAGAGGAGTGGGTGCACCCAAAGTGGAAGTAGTCTTCCCCTCATTCTCATGATATTGTCTGAAGAGTAATGGGTCACAAAGACTACCTAATCACTTTCCCCCAGTGATTTCTCAAATTATATGCCTTACATTACTTCTGCATAAGTCTTCATTTGTAATTTATCATAATATGTTTACTCCTAAAATGTACCTCTCTGTTGACATTTGAATAATCCTCAGTGGATATGATAGTATTTCATGACACTCATCCATATATTACCATGTGAAGAATATTTATATGAAAAAGGTGGATTTTGGTTTAGGGAAAAAAAATTGGAATCAATAAAAGCCTGCAGAATTTCCCAAGATGATTTAACCTTGCTGTGAATCAGAATGCTGATAATGCTAAGTTAACCCAGAAGTAGTTAACCCTCCATACTCCCATGACACCAGTCTAGAGAGTTATAAGAAATGAAGTTGTGCTGCATGTGACATGAAGAAGTTGGGGTTAACTTTACCACCATGTGGATATCTCTGGGAACAAGGTAGGAGGCCTTTGAGTAAGAAGAGTATAAGGGCAATTTTTACAGCTATAATGAAGAGCTCCAGAGATCCCAGGGAACCTCCTTGCCACCTGATTTTAACTTCCTTATCAGTAACTTATCTCTTTTTATTTTCCTGAATTTTTTATCTATTTACAATACTACTTTCCCTGGGGTTGTGGGAGGAGGGATTTTAATAAATTTTTATTAAGTGGATTGCTTATTTGAACTCTAAGGTTCTGAATGATTCATTCTAACAAATGTGAAAGAGTTTCCAGGACAAGCCAGCTGTCTTCCTCTTTTGTCACTTCCAGGGATAGCCTGTTATCCATTATCATTGTATATTCAATATATGCATACTATGTATTCACTAATGGAAAAGCTCTATGGATTGTACATTCAAGTGCATATCTGGTCTAGAAAATAGTCATTATTCATCTAATTTATTTTTACTTCATTGACAGTCAACCCAAAATAGTTTGAGTGATTATGGATCTCACTTAGGAATTCTTGCAATATTTCAAAACTTTCTGTAATCAGATCAATGTCATTTGCAAAGAACACCTGGAAGACTTCATCATCTACAATGAATTTCTCCTCCATTTGTATGCCATAGAAAGAAATATGTCCTCCACCCAGGTGGCAAGGAACTTTGGTAGGTATATAATTCATGGTTTTGTGGGTTGTTGTTTGTTTGTTTTGCTATCTGTTTGCCAATAATCGTTAGATGGCCATCAAGTATCTTTGTTTTTAATCTTTCAAGGAATTTTATGTAATTTTAAAGTATTCTTGATAGAGATGTGATTGAAGTTTTGTTTTTATTTATTTTTTTCGTTTTCAGCATTTATTTCTACAAGGGTTTGAATTGCAAATTTTCTTCCCAATTTTCCCCTACCCACCACCCCAAAATAGCGATCCCACTGAATATCCCCTCCCCCAATCTGCGCTCACTTCTATCCTCTCCCATGTCCCCCACCTAATTTTCTACTAACTTTCTAGTAGGGCAAGATGGATTTCTATACTCCAGTGCTTGCCTATCTTATTTCCAAGTTGCATTTAAAATTATAATAATAACAATATTTTTTAACATTTGATTCTAAAACTTTGATTTCTAGATTCTTTCCCTTCTTCCCTCATCACCCACCCCTACTGGGAAGGTAAGCAATTCAATATAGGTTGTACATGTGTAGATACACAAAATATTTCCATAGTAGATATATTGTAAAAGACTAACTATATTACCCTCCATCCTATCCCACTCCCACATTGCATTTTCTACTTTGACCCTGTCCTTTTCAAAAGTGTGTACTTCTAACTACCTTCCCACCCAATCTGCCCTCCCTTCTTATCCCTCTTGTCCACTTCCCCCCTACTTGCCTGTAGGGTAAGATACCTAACTTAGTGTGTATGTTATTCCCTCCTTAAGCCAAATTCAAGGAGAGTAAGGTTGACCCATTCCCTTTTCTCTTCCTGTTCTTCCCCTCCATTATAACAGTTTTCTTTTGTCTCTTTTATATGAGATAATTTACCCTATTCTGTCTCTCCCTATCTCCTCTCATTATATTCCTCTATCACATCTTAATTTTATTTTTTAGATTTCATCCCTTCCTATTCAACTGGCCCTGTGCCCTCTAAGTATACATGTACACATATATACAGAAATTCACATATGTACCTATATGCACATATATACTCCTATATAAACATATATATGTATATATGCATATATATTTATATAACATAATATATTCCTTTCAACTATCCTCATACTGAGAAAAGTTTCATTAGTTACAATTATCATTTTTTTCATGCAGAAATGTAAATAGTTCAATGTTAATAAGTTGCTTATGACTTCTTTTTGCTTTCTCATGCTTCTCTTGCTTCTTCTATTTGAATGTCAAATTTTCTATTCAACTCTTTTTTTTCACCAAGAATGCTTCAAAGTCCTCTATTTCATTGAATAACCATATTTTCCCCTAAAAAAATCATACTCAGTTTTGCTGGGTAGGTGATTCTTGGTTTTAATCCTAGCTCCTTTGACCTCCAGAATATCATACT